>SKCR01036965.1:0-164475 GCA_019454045.1 Zanthoxylum bungeanum
ATGGTTCTGTCTCGAATGGGAATTGGTGGTGCAACTTCCAACGGTTCAGGTTCCATATTAACGATTGCTTTTTGGCCTTCTCGCCTTTCCCTTTTTAATTTTCTGATGGTTCTTTCAATTTCTAGGTCAAGCGGTAGGATTTCAAAGCTTCTGGTTCGTCTCATGTATTGTCTGAGAACCTGAAACACAAGAAAACAAAAATAATAGTAAAATATCTAACCTCAAAATCATTAGATAAATAAGATAAAATATATAACGCTTGCCATTTATATGAATATTTTGATGTGTTTGTGTTTATTTTGTAGATAAATAAGATATCGGGACTTATTGGAATCAAATCGGGGCTAAAACGGTGAAAAACTTATGAAAAAATGACAAAATGGGAAATTTACTGTTCACGCGTCGCGACGCACAAGCCTCAACGCGTCGTGACCTTGGGCCAATAATTCATTTGTCGACAGGCGTCATCATTTACGTCATCTTGACATTAGCACTGTCACATGCATCGCGACACCCAACCCTCAACGCGTCGCGACACCGACACAATAATTCAACCGCCATTCACTGTAGCAAGCGTCGCGACACAGAAGACTTGGCGAGTCACGACGCGCATCGTTTTCTGAGCCTTTAAATAGAGGCCTGATTCAGAAGGAAAATTCACACTTTCTTCTTGGGAATTTCCTTAGAATACTAAGAAGATAGTATCTTGTTTGTTTGATTTCAATTTTCTTGTATTTAATTTTTATTTTAAGTAAAAACTTTTGTTTGTTTTACTTAAAAGTATGAGTAGGTAACTTCTTTCTACTGGGGTGAAGGTGAAACTTTTATTATTATAGTTTAGATTAATCTCCATTATTTTATAATATATAAATTATCTAACTTAATTAGATACCGCCTTTATGGTTGGTTGGACTTAAATAAATTAATTTTAACCTGACTTAATTGGATACCGCCTTTATGGTCGGTTGGAATTAATTAAAATATGACATAATCAGGATACCACCTATATGGTCGGTTGGTAATATAATGCAAATTTATATATTATAATAAGGGAGATTTCTAGAATTGAAATAATAAAATTGGATCCCCAAACCCTAACATTTTATTTCATTGTTGTAATTTTTACCTTTTTAGTTTTCAATTAGTTGCATGATATTTTATTTATTTATGTCTTTAGTAGTCTTAGATATGTGTCGTAACTAAATACAATATCTAGGGTTGTGATGAATTCTAATATCAATGATTTAATAAGTTGACTTTTCTTATGTCTTGTGTAATGTATTAGTTTATTTATTGAGTCTAGTTCTTAATGCTTATTATTAATTGGCCACTAATAAGATTGGTTTGGTAAACTTAAAATGAACTTGACTAAGGGATTTTAGGTTTCAGCCGTAGACTCAAATAGCTCACGATCACACATTCACCTTAGAGATTTCCTTCCAGGATAGACATATACCTGTCGGGCATGGGTAGCCATAATCGGAACTTAATCTTAATGAATTCAGAGTTTCTTAATTAACATAGACATATAGTTAATTGGGTTACTTTGGGTGTTTGCATCTGACTATCGACAAAGGTTTTTGCATATCTTCGTGTTCTGGGTTAATAAACTAATTGTTTTAATTACTTGTCTTTTGTTAAAAATCACCATCCAACCAACAATCAAATCAATTAGATACGTATAGAAATTTAGCTTCATAAATTAATAGCATAGGTATTAAGTCCTCGTGTGATCGATACATTTTATACTACTTGAACGAAACGTGCGCTTGCGTAACGTGAGTGATTGCACCCTATCGAGTTTTTGGCACTATTACCGGGGAATTATTTATCTTTTACTAATAATTTTGAGGTTAGATATTTTACTATTATTTTTGTTTTCTTGTGTTTCAGGTTCTCAGACAATACATAAGAGGAAGCAAAAATGTTGAAATCTGTCCGCTTTACCCATAAATTTCAGACAATTGAGAAGGGAAAAGCGAGAAGATCAAGAAGCACTGATAACCATGAACAATCAAGAACCTGAAACTTTGGAAGTTGCACCACCAATTCCCATTCGAGACATAACAATTTCGGTGGTTGACGGCTTCATCATGTATTGTACTTCATCTCTTACCAGCAAATGTGTGTGACATCAAAACATTCATTCATATGATATAGCAATCAGTTCACTTTGGGAGAAGTGCAACTGAAGATCCTAATGCCCACATCAACAACTTCCAGGAAGTTTGTGGAAAATTCAATTACAACCAAGCGGCAGAAGAAGCAATGCGTCTACGTGTGTTCCCATATTCCTTGAAAGACAGAGCTAAGGCTTGGCTTCATTCACTACCAGCAAGTTCCATCACAACTTGGAACACTCTTGCCACCAAATTTCTTGTAAAATACTTTCTCCCAGCCAGAATAGCAAAGTTGATGAACGACATCACATCCTTTTTGCAAAATGACTAAGAATCCCTCTGCGAAACATGAGAAAGATATAAAGAATTGCTCCGAAAATGTCCTCACCATGAGATTGCAAAGTGGCTTCAAGTCCAAACCTTCTACAATGGGCTTTCTGGACAAATGAGAACCATAATAGATCCTGCTGCTGGAGGAGCATTAATGGAAAAATGAAAAGATCAGTCATGTGACTTAATTGAAGAAATGGCTAAAAACAATTCATTGTGGCCAACAGAGAGAAACATAATCTATCGAATAGTAGGAATCCATGAAGTAGGAACCAACACAGCTATGAATGCCAAGCTAGATAAGATATGCAAATGTCTGGAAACTCTTAGCATGCAGATTAATGTTGGATCCACAAGTTCACCATAGGGAGGAGCACCAGAGGCAGAATCTTACAACCAACATGATGAGACTGTGAACTATATCAGCAACTTCAATAGACAGGGAAACAATCCATATTCTAATACCTACAATCCAGGTTGGAGGAATCATCCCAATTTCGCATGGAGAAACAGTTCAGGGCAAATGAACAATCTACCATCCGGATTCCAACAGTAGAATAAAGTCCAGGAGTATGAAAACGAACCAGGAATAGAAGAAGTGCTTGCCCAGATGAAAATACAAGAAGCAAAATACGACGTTTTAGCAGCTGTGTTTCAAAATCAAGCATCATCTTTGAAGGCACTGGAGAATCAAATGGGACAACTGGCCAATGCTCAGAGTTACAGACCACAAGGTACCCCTCCTAGTAATACAGAACCAAATCCAAGGAATAGAGGGAAGGAGCAATGTGAAACCATCACTTTGAAAAGCGGCACTGAAATTAATAAAGATGTTCGAGTCAAGGCATTTATCGAGGAAGTTCCAAAAGACGCGGCGAGGTAGATCCATAGATGGCGGAAAAGGAGTCCAGAGACAATGATCAATAAAGATTTACTTCACCTCCACCTTTTCCACAACATCTTCAGAAACACAAACTTGACAAACAATTTGCTCGATTCCTGGAGATTTTCAAAAAGTTACATATTAACATTCCATTTGTCGAAGCATTGGAACAAATGCCCAGCTATGTGAAATTCATGAAAGATATTATGTCACGAAAGCGAAGATTGGGAGATTATGAGACTGTAGCACTGACTGAAGAATGCAGCGCCATCATTCAGAGGAAGCTTCCCCCAAAGTTGAAGGATCCTGGCAGTTTGACCATCCCTTGCACCATATGAGAACATTACTTCGTTAAGGCTTTGTGTGATTTAGGGGCTAGTATTAACTTGATGCCTTTGTCTATTTACAGGAAACTGTAGCTTGGAGAAGCAAAGACCACCTCAGTCACTCTGTAACTTACTGATAGATCACTCACATTTTCGAGAGGTGTAGTGGAAGATGTGTTTGTCAAAGTCGACAATTCATTTTCCCAGCAGACTTTATTATCCTTGACATGGAGGAAGACAAAGATGTACCCATCATCCTCGGGAGACCATTCTTGGCTACAGGTCAAACCATTATTGATGTACAAAAATGTGAACTAACCATGAGGGTACAGGACCAAGAAATAACATTCAATGCTTTCAAAGCCATGAAATTTCAAAATGACGAAAGGGAGGAGGAATGTTTCAGACTTAATGTAATAGATATTATCATCCGGAACACAGATGTAATGCAACCTTCTACTGAAAAACTTGAAGCATGCATCACCAACATGACTGACAGATAATTAGATGATGAGATTCTGGAATGTATCAATTGTCTTGATGAAGCCTCTCGCTTCAGATCGACACCACATGTGGAATGCTTGGAACTACCAAAAAATGAGCGAATCAAACCCTCGATAGAAGAACCACTATAGCTGGAACTAAAGCCACTTCCGAGTCATCTCAGGTATGCAGACTTGGAAAACTCTTCTGATTTACTTGTTATTATTTCATCGTCATTAACATGGGTGCATGAAGATAAGTTTTTGAGAGTGCTTCGTGAGCACAAGAGAGCTATTAGCTTGACTATAACAGATATTCGAGGCATTAGTCCATCATTTTGCATGCACAAAATCCTGATGAATGACAATTACAAAGCCACAATGGAGCATCAACGGAGACTGAATCTAATCATAAAGGAAGTTATAAAGAAAGAAATCATCAAATGGTTAGACACAGGCATCATCTACCCCATCTCTGATAGCTCTTGGGTGAATCCTATGCAATGTGTACCCAAGAAATGAGGAATCACTGTATTCACAAATTAAAAGAATGAGCTAATTCCAACAAAGACAGTGACTGGATGGAGAGTATGCATGGACTACAAAAAGCTGAACAAAGCAACACAGAAGGATCATTTCCCGCTACCATTCATTGACAAGATGCTAGACAGACTGGCAGGGCATGATTTCTACTATTTTCTAGACGGATACTCGGGGTACAATCAGATTTCCATCGCCCTAGAAGATCAGGACAAAAACCATCTTCACATGCCCGTATGGTACTTTTTCTTTCCGCAGGATGCCATTTGGACTCTGTAATGCTCATGCCACATTTCAATGATACATGATAGCCATATTTTTAGACATGATAAAATAAAGCAAGGAAGTCTTCATGGATTACTTCTCAGTGTTTGGAGATTCGTTCGACCACTTCTTACAAAATCTGGAAAAAGTGTTACAAAGATGTGAAAATACAAATCTGGTATTAAACTGGGAGAAATGACACTCCATGGTGTAGAAAAGGATTATCATAGGACATCAGATCTCACAGAAAGGAATTGAGGTAGACAAAGCAAAGATCAAGATGATAGAGAAATTACCTCCACCATCATCCGTCAAAGGGATTCGAAGCTTTCTTAGGCATGCAGGATTTTACAGGAGATTCATCAAAGACTTTTCCAAGATTGCCAAACCATTATGCAATCTGCTGGAGAAACATGTGTCGTTCCACTTCACCAAACAATGCCACCATGCTTTCAAGATCTTTAAATAGAAGCTGGTCTCTGCCCCCCATCATAGTAGCACCAGATTGGACGCTTCCATTTGAAGTAATGTGCGATGCCATTGATTTTACTGTAGGTGAAGTTTTGGGACAACGTAAGGCGAAAGTTTTTCATACCATTTACTACGCCGGAAAAACTTTGAATGAAGCACAACTCAACTACACAACAACTTAAAGGAGTTTCTCGCAGTTGTGTTTGCTTTTGATAAATTCCGCTCCTATTTGTTGGGTCCCAAAGTGTTGGTCTACACAGATCATTTGGCAATCAAATACCTGTATGCCAAGCCTAGATTGATCCGTTGGGTGCTTCTACTGCAAGAATTTGACGTGGAGATTGGAGCTAGGAAGGGGACAGAAAATCAAGTGGCAGATCACTTGTCAAGGCTAGAGAATAGAGATACAACTGGCACTGAGCTGACAATCAAAGATATTCTTACAGATGAACAGTTGTTTTTCATCAAGCAGCAGGAAGTCTCATGGTATGCTGACTATGTGAATTACATAGTATCGGGAAAATGGCCGTTAGAATGGACACATCAGCAACAGAAGAAAGTTTTCAAAGAAGTCAATCATTATGTCTTGGATGAACCGTACCTATTCAAATGTTGTGTTGATCAGTTATTAAGGCGTTATGTACCACAAGATGAGGTTAATAGTGTCTTGCAGTATTATCATTCATCTCTATACGGTGGACACTTCAGCGGAGATAAAACCATGACTAAAGTGCTACAATCAGGTTTATTCTGGCCCATCTTGTTTAAAAATGCTCACTTATTTGTTCTTCAATGTGATAGGTGCCAAAGAACGGGAAATATTTCGATGAGAAATGATGGACCTCTTCAAATCATTCTCAAAGTTGAGATATTTGATGTATGGGGAATTAACTTTATGAGACCATTTGTTCCATTATATGGAAACCTATACATTCTGGTTGCAGTAAACTACGTCTCCAAATGGGTTGAAGCAACAACACTGCCATCAAATGACTCCAAAATGGTGTTAAAATTCCTCAAAAAGAATATTTTCACTCGCTTCGGAACACCTTGAGCGATCATCAGTGATGGTGGAACACACGTCTGCAACAAGTACTTCGATGCACTTCTAGCCAAATACGGAGTAACTCACAAAGTTGCCACTGCTTACCATTCGCAGACAAGTGGTCAAGTCAAAGCCTCTAACAGAGAAATCAAAAGAATCCTGGAGAGAACCGTTGGTTCAACAAGGATGGACTATTCTACAAAATTGGATGTAGTATTATGGGAATATCGGACAGCTTTAAAGACACCCATTAGAATGTCTCATTATCGTATAGTGTATGGAAAGGCATGACATTTGCCTGTGGAACTCGAACACAAAGTGTATAGGGCACTAACAAAGTTGAACTTTGATTTGCAAGCAGCAGGAGAGAAACGTCTCCACCAACTTAATGAATTGGAAGAATTTCGCCTTCATGCTTATGAGAATGCCAAATTGTACAAATAAAAGACCAAGAAGTGGCATGATCAGAAAATAGCACGCAGACAACAGGAACCAGGGCAGCGAGTATTGTTATACAACTCAAGGTTGAAATTTTATTTCCTGGAAAGCTGAAATCACGGTGGTCAGGTCTATTTGTGATCACCCAAGTTTTACCCTACGGAGTCGTTGAGCTACATGACCCCAAATCCAATGATACATTCAAAGTCAACAGCCAATGTGTCAAGCACTATTGGGGACAATCCATCAAGCGTCAAAAAGAGAGTCTCACACTGGCAGATCCAGCCTAACGTTTGGGCAGTCATGTCTAGCTACAACGTTAAACTTAGCGCTAGTAGAGAGGCAACCCATGCAATTTGTGTATATATTGAGATTTGATGTGTTTAATTTTTGTAGGAAAAGTCATAGACAGGATGGAAGAAGCTCTCGCAAAACTTTTCAAGCATTTTCCTTCTCTCCCTCAAAACTCTCTAATGAAAGTCTACAAAGCACGCATTGAAAGAATGAGACATCTGATGATCAAAGGTATTCCTAGTGATATTTATTGGATAATTGAAGCATGAGTTTGTTTGGCAGGTGAGTCATCTGACTATTTTATTTCATTTATGCCCGGTTTAAGAAAAAACACTGATGCTAAGAAAAAAAGAGCTAAATGATTAGGTTTTTGTTAAAAATGTGCACGATGTACATGCAATACTCGTTGTCATTCTTTGGGAATGGTGTTTGATAATCGCAAAGATAAAAAAAAAATCATTAGGGATGGCATGAGTAAGGAGTCTTTAGATGATATATCATTGACTCTTGAGACGCATCCCAGTGGATATGTCTATCAAGCAGTTCACAATTTACATACACAATTTCGAAGAGAAAGAAAACAATTGAGTCTCAGGAATCTGACTTTAAAAGACCATGTTTGCTAATTTATAAGAAAATTGGATGGGAAGCTTGTCACTGACCCATAGAGGTCATTCAAGCTGTTTCTTCATGCACATATTGTTATTTTGATTTCTTTGTCTTTACATAATTATTGTGATTCGCTTTATTTTGATTCCTTTTACTTTCACCGACAAGATTCATACTTTTTGACTTTCATGATTTAATTTATTGTTCAGCTAATAATTGTCATTTAACAGGTACTAGTTGGCAGAATCAACTTTTTCAGGATCTATAAATTCAGCTCGTCATTGCTCTCTTCAACATATCCAGATTAGAGATAGAGTAAAAAAAATATGGAAGCAACTTCAAGAAGACGAGTCATTAACATCTGTGTGTTTTGTGGGACCAGTTCTCGATCTAAGCCGGAATTTGTTAAGGCAGCGAAAGAATTGAGTAGAGTCATGGTAGAGAGAAATATGCACTTAGTATATGACGGTGGCAATCTTGGACTAATGGGTTACGTGTCAAAGGCCGTACAAGAAGGAGGTAGTTAAGTTTTGAGAATCATCCAAAAACCTTTGGCAGACGTGAATCTTATCGAACAATCAAATGGAGAGGAATGAATCGTGTCAGGTATGTCCGAACGACTTGTTGAAATGATTAATCATGCTGATGCTTTTATTGGTTTGCCAGATGGCCTGGGCACGATTGAGGAAATTTTCATAGTAATATCTTGGGCAAACTTGAACATACACCATAAACCAATTGGACTGTTTAATGTTGATGAATTTTTTGACTTTCTTTTTGTGTTTCTTGAAGATGCCAGGAGAAATGGGTTCCTTTCAAAACCCATAAAAGATATTCTCTTCACTGCCAGAATAGCCAATAGTTTAATTTGTTTTAAACTTGACTAACCATGTGAAAAAATATGTTTGAGATAACTGTGTAAGGAATTTCAACTCCTGAGACGTATCTCAACCTAATTCGTAACTAGTTAGTTTTTATTTATTTCATTTTGAATTATTTAAATTCATGAATTCTCCACAATATTGACTAAATTGGATCTTCATATGCTCATTTGACAGGTTTATCAACATACTGTTAGGGTTTTGGCGCGGGCGCAGCGGAAGCTCGCGGTTCAGATGAAATCGTAATTCTAAAACTTTTTAAATTATCGAATAAATTATTCAATACCCAATATGAATAATTTATTCATATTTCACCTAAACATATTTATTCATTATCAAATAACGACATAAATATTTAAGAAACATCGCGAAACTTTCACGAAAATTTTTTCCACAAAATAGCATAAAACACGTTTTTGACCGAACCGACTACCCAATGCACATGGGGGCTGCCCAGGTCTGCCCCAATAGTACTTGGGCAGTTCATGGGCTGCCCGAACAGTGACCAATTCATTTTTGGGTAGCCATCACCCGGTTGGCTCAAAAGTCACCCAGTAATGCTGTTTTTCACCATTTTCGTATATTTCAACTCCGAAACAGTTTCCGGAAATTGTTCCAATACCCAAAACACATCCAATACATTTATATGACATAACGTTCATCACCATAAGTGCATTTATTTTTTCAGATCTGATCCAGAAGGTAAAATTATCAATATTTCATGCTTTAATCCAATTTTCTTAACATTAATCACATTAATCACAACACCAATCCAAGCCACCACCAATGAAGCACCCAATAACAATTCTAGGCATTACAAGAGTGGTCATAACACTCTAGAATGGCAACATATCATCATATGATCAAATTGAACAAATATTACAATAATATCATTCAATATTACTTCACACATGCACCAAGCCTTCCATTCCATCTTCCAAATCAAAAACACCCAAATTTATAGAAAAAAAGAAACCCTAGAATTTCTCTAGATGCTCAAGAACAAGAAACATGCTTTCCAAGCTTAGGGATATTGAGGATTACCTTTAATCTCTTAATTTCCTAAAGCTTTTTCTTGATTTTCTTCCTTTTCCTTCTTGAATCATCAAGCAAAATTTTGAGAGCTTTTGAAGATGTTATTTTTTGCCATGGCTTCCCTTTGAAGGGAAGAGAAAATTTTTAACTTTTAAAACATATCATGACCGAATTTGATGAGGGTATTTTGGTCAATTTGTCTTGATTAATGTAATTAATTAATAATAAGATTTAATTTGACAAATCAAATTTTTTACACTTAAAGCTTAATAAAATCATGTCACATGTAGCCAATGTTGGGGTTTTATGGCGGAATATCGGTAACGCAGTGAATCGCGAAAAATCAAAATTTTCCAATTTCAAAAATTTTTCTCGAATCAATTAAATAATTATCCAATTATCAAATTCTGAAAAATTACACAATAAATCATATTTCTTGGTAATTACCGAATTGCCCCATAACTTTGTAAATTGATCATTTTAGTCCAAAAATTATCAAATATAATTTTGGAATGATTCTAATCATTTCTAAAATATTTTTCAACATAAAAAATACATCAAAATCAGATTTGCAACAAATCCCCAAAATTTTAGTCTAATTGCCGTGAGGTCCCTATAGATTGCATTTTGCTCATTTTAGTCCTCAAATTGTCAAATACAATTTTAGGTGATTCCAAATCAGTTCTAAAATGATTTCTAACATGTACAATATATGAGAATACAAATTGCAACTCAAACTCATAATTTCTTGCAAATTGCCGAGAAGGACCTATGGTTTCCAACTTGTGCATTTTGGTCCAAACTTGTTCAAAACAAGTCAAGATGAAATCCAATCATCACCAAACTTGATATACATCATATATACATCATAACACAACACATATATGAAAAGCCCTAAATTTGGAATGAGTTATGAACCCTAATTGTTCAATTTCACCAAATTATCCAATTTTACCAAATCTTTAAAATCCAACACTTTAATCCATTCAATACTTCACCAATCTAGCTTCACCACTTTTAAACAACTCTAGAACAATTCTAGGTCACCAAGGAGTGGCTTACCAACTCTAGAATGGAAACTTGATTTTCCAAAAATCAAAAGTAAAGCTTTGAAACCATTTCAAGCTTACTTACATGCATCAATCTTTCATCAGAGTTCACAACCAAAATAAACACAAACTATAAGAAGAGAGACAACACCATAGCAACAAAAAATGATGCTAAGCATGTTAGAAACAATTTTCATGTTGAAGACTTTGAAGAAAAACTTACAAAACCATGATTTTCCAAGCCATATTCCTTTAGCCGTCAAGTTTTTCTCTCAACTACTTTTATGTTTGTTTTATGTCAAATGAACTTGTTAAACCCTAAAATTGAAAAAAAAACAATTTATACTTGCCCCAAATAGCCCTTGGCCAAATGGTATGCAAAATAAATAAAAATATCTAGCTATTTTTACTTTGTTTCATTTAAAGCTTTAATCAACTTGCATTTGCTTTTTTATCATTACACTTTAATGATTCCAAACAAGTCAACAATGGCAACTAAATCATTTCCAAAAATATCACAAACATAGGATATTTATATTTTTAATTAATTTAATTATTTAACAATTAAATAATTATTTAAATACAAATATATTAAATATATGTATTATATTTACATTAAATATCAAATACATATATATTTATTATATTAGTCAAATATCTCAATTTGACAATTAATTAATGTGTATTTCATAAAATCTAACATTAATTGCAAATACACAAAAATTAGAAAATGACTATTAGGTCCCAACACATGTATTTTTCGTTTAACCTTTAAACGACTTATAAATAATTAGTATTATTTATAAATGTTGCCATAGTGCTCTACGAGTATATTTCATTAGTGAGACTCTCTAGAATCATGTATATCTGTCACAAAATCTAATTTCATGTCCATAATTTACCCACCCGTAAATTATGACGACCACGGATAAACTAGCTGAATCATACAGGTCGAGGTCACTACATACGTATAATCCCTCCGTCACAGGTATCCGGATTATCCCAGAGATATAGATATAAATGTCAAATATCTATATGTATAATCACATCGACGTATCTATTAGCAATATCTAAATAACATTCGGAACTTACTTCCGAAGTATACTATGGCCACAGATTTAACAGACTGCTAATCATTCAATTGAGGTGTTCCGGGAGTTTTCCACTGTGAAAGAATACCACATTCTTTCTGGTAATCGAGAAACTCATTGCTTAAGTATTCTACACCACGGTCCAACCTCAATATTTTTTTAATACTTTTGCTAGTCTGTTTTTCTATTTCTTGTCGAAACTCTTTGAATTTATCAAAAGTTTCCGACTTGTGTTTCATAAGATACACATAACCATAACGTGATGCAACATCCGTAAAGGTTACGAAGTATTCATAACAACCTCTAGCCTAGCTAGATATGTGCCCACATACGTCACCATGAACGAAGGCTAATAACTCGGTAGCACGTATACATTTACCGCTAAAAGGCATTTTAGGCATTTTGCCTAATAAACAAGATTCGCATATATCATATGAATTAGGATAAAATCTGTCCACGTATCCACTTTTCGAAAGTGTTGATATACGAGTCTTGTTAATGTGTCCCAGACGACAATGCCACAAATAAGTCACATCTGATTTACACAGTTTAAGCTTTTGTTTGTCATGTTATATGTTTGAGATTCATTTATATTCAAAATATAAAGACCATTATTAACATATATTGTACATATCAAAATGTCATCTTTATATACAAAACACCCAGTGTTCCTGAATACAATATAATTACATGCTCCAATGGCAGATACAAAACATAGGTCCCCAACGGCCAAAACAGCGACTCTCGTCCCGTTTCTGACTCGTAGGTCCTGCACATCAATACATATGTGAGTAACACATCCAGAATCAAAAATCCAATTTTTAAAACCAGTAGTGGACATGTTTATAACAAACATACCTGAAGCTGAAGCTTTGCCCGTCTTCACTTCCAATGACCTCGTTTGCCACAATATAGGTAGATGTCTTGGAATATGTCCTTAGTCTTCCCAGAAGACTGTGATGATTTAGCCTTGCCCTTTTTCTTCCTTTTCTTCACACCCCCAGAAGCCTTCGGTCAAGCCTTGGCCATCTGGGATGTCGAAGTAAGATGCGCCTCGCGCTTCTTGCCCTTTAGAAGCTCTGGCTCAGCTTCTTTCAGCATTGCCATTAACTCTCCTAGAGTTTTCTCTTGGTTCATCATATTATAGTTTATGATGAACTCGCCCCAGCAATCGGGCAAAGACTTTAAGATCAAATCTATAGAAGTCTCGGCCTTGAAGGTTATGCCCAGCTGACCTAGCTGTTCGATGTCAGCAATCATCTGTGACACATAGTGCTCGACAGACGTACCCTCTGACATACGCGAGCGAAAGAGCTTCTTGTGCAATTCATGCTTCTGAGATCTAAGATTAGATCTTTGAACATCCTTCAATTTCAACATCATACTATAAGGATCCGATCCTTTGTTCTGACGACGAAATTGATGAGTCATTGCAGCAAGTATGACGGATAGAGCACTAAAGTTATCATCATGATGAGTCTTCCAAAGCTCATGCTCTACTATTTGCTCAACTCCGGGCTCAGACCCGAGAGGTTTCTCTATGACATAGAGTAACTTCTCGGCTCCCAGGACTATCCTGAGATTCATCTCCCAATCTGGAAAATTGGAGTCGTTAAAGACATTATCGCCCATGACGATATCCCTAACGTTAATCTTTCCAGCCATCTCGATTACAATAGTCCAACTATTCAATCAACAATATCGTGTACACTCAAAATGTAATGGTTACTATTGTCCAACTATATAACCAACTACAAGTGGAGTAGTGTCTTGTATAGTCTAACTGTTCAAAGAAAACAATATTCAATATTAGTCTAACTATTATATATACATATATATATATATATATATATTACGATGATAAATAAAATAAAAGAGCGTTTGTAAGCAAGTATTAAACGAAATTGTAAATTTAATACTGGCCTCCCACTATTTTTCGGCGAGCCTCTAACCCTCTGTTGAGTACTCGAGAAACCTAGTTTCCTAGTGGGCTAGGATCCCGTTAAATAACTCACAACCTTGACTTTGGCCAACAAGTTGTATGAAAGTTAACTAGGTAGATCTCTAAGATCTATTGGATCTCATCCAATTCCTAGATCCGGTAGGTGGACCTCCAAGTCCAAAACATATATCCAATATATCATCCTAACATTTTCCTCTGAATCAACTAAACCTTGGCTTTGGCTCAACAACCTTAATGATTCTAGTTAAGCGTGACCCATTGACATTGGGAAAGCTTTGTAATCCACGTCGATGTATAGAAGTGACCTTGACTTTGGCCAACAAATCACAACTGCCCAAGACATGCGATATGTAACAAAGCTTTCGTGGTTCAAACACATCCGCGATGGACAATGATCTTGACTTTGGCCAACAAACTAATGCCAATCTTGGATCTTGAGAAAGAACCACTCAATGGAAGGAAAACGCTTAATATTTAATGAGGGTTTTTCGCGTAAATTGGCAACCAATTTATTATCTTTGATTAGGTTTCATCATACACCCTTAAACATGCATTCTAAAAGCATAATAAGGCGCGATAAAATTAATAATGATATGCGGATGGATATATAACAATTTGTTCTTAGAACAAATCTCTTTATTTCCTCTCTTCCGCTAGCACTTTACATACTTCTACCCAATTACATAACACTAAAAGAACCTAATTTACATCGAGGGGAATTGGTGAGAAGAGAAATACAAAGAGTATAAGAGGTGAAATGTTGGACACGCAGGTCCAATTTAACAAATAAGTACCATACTTATAACAATTTAAAAAATTGCCCATACCCAACTAATATCCATCTAATATACATTATTCAATAAAATACATCCAAGTATTCACACAAAGCATGTTATCAATCAATCTAATCCAATTAATTAATCTTTGATTAATGACCATCCAATGTTTATACAATGATTTGATTTGCGCGAGTCCAACTCGTTTATGAATAAATACTCAAAGTACATATTCTGAATTATATCGAACTACAATTTTAAATCCAATTTAAATTGTATCCAATACTAATTAATATTTAATTCCAAAATAAATAATTACACTTATTATTGTGCCTTAAAGACTTGGATTCCAAATCCAATCTAAATGGGTCTCAAAGGCCCAATTAGCTTCCAATACTATTCAATTAAAGTCTAATAGGCTTTCAATTAATTCTTTAGGCATGGGCTTTGGCAATTATGGATCAAACCCAAGATGCCAAGGCCCAAATAGGAATCACTCTATGCCAAAAATTAATTTAGGCCCACTAGGCCCAATTAAATTTTTAATGGCCCAAAAGTCATGTTTGGACTTTATAGAAATGGTTTTAGGCCCTATTGGATCCAACCCAATTGTCCAAAACCATACTTGGCCCAACCAAGCCCATTAAGTCCAATTACAACAAATAAATTAACACATTATTCCAAATTACATATTAATCCAATTAAAGTGTAACTGCCACAATTAATTAATTAATCTAATGTTTCCAAAACACTAATTAATTCAACTAATCATGCTCAACATTTCCAATTCATGTCCAACATAAATTGAAGCAAAATCAATTCTTCCTAACATGCTTCATTCACGACAATAAGCAAGAAATCAACATTCAATTTTGATTTCAATCCAATTAAATCAACAATCAACATTCAATTTCATGCAATTAACATATCCAATTGTTAAATTCAAAAAATTACCATGAGAATTATTAGGGCTCCATTCGGGCAAGGTTAGGATTTTGGGGAAATGTTTGATCCAATCAATTTCACAAATCCAATTCTTCATCATCCAACCACAACCAAACAATCAATTTCGAATTTTCATACTCCAAGCATAAAATCCCCAAATTAAAGTTTAGAACCCTAAAATTCAAATCAAGTTTAGATTGGCTTTGATACCATTGTTAGTGTCTCTAACACTTGCCCAAAGATCCTAAACATTATTCTAGAGTGAATAATTCAAGAAAGTTTGTGGATAAAACTTACATTATTTGGATGAGATTCAAAACTTTTTCTTTCTTGTAGAAGCTCCAAGCCCTCCTTTTGAGTTCCAAACTCTTTGGTGAGTTTCCCTATCACCTTTCTTTGACTCCTAAAGTGCTAGCTTTGTCCAAAAATTGAAACAAAATTTTTCCTTCTAAAGTGATCAAAGAATCGGCCATGAGAGAGTTTAGGAAGAGAGTGAATAGTGATTTTTAAGTTTCCAAAACTTGATGCAAAAGTTGACTTCCAAAACTTTAACTTAAGTGTGTTAGGTGTGTTGTGTAATTAAAGTCCAACAATTAAAGTTGCCAACCACTTCCATCACAAATAGTGACATGTGATGTTGGTCCCACCCAAATTTGAATTCCAAATTCAAGTTGGCTTACACAACACACTTTGGGCACGGTTCGTTTAATCCGACTAAACGAATTTTCAGTCGCTAAATAATTAAATCCAATTAAAATAAATAATAATACCTCGCAAAATTATTACGAAAGTCGCTTACGAATTAATTCCAAAATAATTTGTTCGCTTGAATTAAAATCAAATTTTAATTCCGTATTGAAATCCAATTTCAATTAATATATCTGATATATTATTTAGTCTAAATAAATAAATTAAATAGTAAAATCTAATTTAACTATTAAATTTATTTTACCAATTAATTCCAAATTAATCACGTTCTCTCTTCTTCACGAATTAATCCTAGATTAATTCATGACGCAATTAATCCCAGATTAATTTTTGCCGTAATTAATACCAGATTAATTTTTGCCGTAATTAATACCAGATTAATTTTCTTTCTCATAATTAATCCCAGATTAATTCTGTTAGAGTCAAATATTATCGGTGAATCTTTCGGAAGCGACCCAAGAGATCCCTGGATATGTTGGCAGTAAATACGGTTGTCGGACTATCCAACACGTGCGTACCGCGTACCACGTTCTCACCGATTTACAAGACATGGTTGGCTTCTAGCAAAGCACCGTGCCTACCCAATTCTCCAGAAATATATTCAATATGGAATATATATAATCTGTATAAGACGTAGTATACAATGTATTGTGTATTACGATCCAGTATCAGATGTCACATGCTAGGCCTAGGGCTGGAATTGTGTATGCCCCGTACGAAGCATATATCGGATAATCATGACCTAGTCATACTATCCCGATAACTGCAGCATTTGAGAGTACTAGTTCTATATCCCTGCATGATCATCATCTCCATATGACTGAAGTGATACTTATATCTTGACATCACACCAAATACACTACGATTCTCAGTAAACCCAGAAGAGGCGTACACAGAACCTGTTAAAGCCCCAGACGACCAAAACCAAAGCGTATAGATTATCGTAAGTATTAGCGATGCAAATCTTAGGCTAAGACCAAATACACCTACCCTTATTCGGATTCCCATGGACACATAGTCATACTACCAATGGGATTCCGAAGGGTCTATCTAGAGCGAAGCTGTTCCCGATCTGATGGCTAACAGAACCTCATATCACACTTGCATAAGTATCTTATACTTAAATATATGAGAACTATACCGTTAAGCTTCCATAACGCGCACAAGTGCAATATTTGTCTATTATGCATTATCAATGTCCAGTCTCAATAATACTACGACTAGGGATATTTAATGATTAAACCTTTCATGGATTAATACTGTCTCATATCTTATTAATTCGGTACTAATCATATGGACTTTTATCATTTATATATCCAAGTAATCCAATTACAAATGATAAAAGAGAAATTTCCTTTGTCACATAGTTAATTTGTACAAAGAACACCATGTCTTTTACAAACAGTGATGTTATGGGTCATAATTGTCCAACAGTTAACACTTATGGAGCATGCATTTCATAGATGACAGATGAAGAACTGAATGTGGAAATATTAAAATACACATGTGAAGAAAATGTGGAGCAAGAAGCAGAACAAATGGAGGAGCTAATGTCTGACTATATTGAAGATTTCATGCATCCAAGAGAAACATCACTGTTTTGGGGAGTACTGATCAAAGACATCGCCCAGAAGCTTGACAGGATGGAACTTCCATTCCAAGTCAAGCATCATACGAGACCTAATGATTTTCTTTCTTTCTTTTTAGGAACCACTGGAGCGCAAAGTTTAAAAAGGTGGCACAAGCACTGAATGAGATAAAATTCTTTTCGCCACTTTACCGTTGGAAAAGACCCTTCAAAATTAATGCTCATGGGATTGTCTTTAATCGGACATCCAAAACCACGCTGAAACCTCCTTGACAGATGGATTTCAGTCACGTCTGGCTGAAGACGAAAAATTTAGCGCTAGTAGGGAGGCAACCAATGCAATTTGTTGTAAATTTTTTTTTTCATATTTTTGTGTATACATGTTATAGAGTTCTTAATTTTGTGTGATATTTTCAGGGAAAAGCACAAACGGAGCATTTAAATAAGATAAAAGGAATGGTGTTTGGCAATCACAAAGATGAGAACTAATTCATTAGTGATGGCTGAGTAAAGAATGAATTTCTGAGACGCATCCTAATGGATTTATATACCAAGCGAGTGGCGTATTGCATACACAATTATGTTGCCTTAATAATTGCTTTGATTTGCTTTTCTTCTTTTATTTTCTCCGACACGATCCAGACTTTTTGACCTTTCACGATTTACTATATTGTTTAGCTAAGAATCATCCTTGGAAAGATACTAGTTCTATTATTACTCACCCTTTTCTGGTACTATAAATCCAACTCATCATTGCACTCTTGAAGGCATCCAGAGCTGAAAAAAGAAATACATAAAAATGGAAGCCACTTCAAGAAGAAGAGTTGTAAACATCTGTGTGTTTTGCTGTACTAGTGTTGGTTCTAAACCAGAATATGTTGCAGCAGCATATGAATTAGGTAGAGTCATAGCTGAAAAGATTATGCACTTAGTATATGGCGGTGGCAATTGGGGACTAATGGGGATCGTTTCAAGGGCTGTACAAGAAAGAGGCAGTCAAGTTCTGGGAATCATCCCAAAACCCTTGGGAGATGCGAATCTTATAGGACCATCAAACGGAGAAACTGATCGTGCCAGGTATGTCCGAGCGACTGGTGGAAATGATTAACTGTGCTGATGCATTTATTGCTTTGTCAGGTGTCTTGGGTACGATGGAGGAAATTTTCATAGTACTATCTTGGGCAAACATGAATATACACCAGAAACCTATTGGATTGTTTAACGCTGACAGATTTTATGATTTTCTTTGTGTGTTTCTTGATGATGCCCGGAGAAATGGGTTTGTGTCAAAACCTGTAAAAGAACTCCTCTTTACTGCCAGAACTGCCCATGATTTAATTGACCAAATCTTAGCCTTGAACCACAAATTGACCTATCATTTCCAAGATAAACTGGTCTGATAATGATCGTGGTAAGAAGCGTCAGATAAATCTGGATCTTAACCTTTAATTTTCTAGAGCTAACCAGGTACTATCTTCTAAACTCTTCTTCTACTTTTTAAGACATTGGGGACAATGTCTCATTTAGGTTTGGGGGAGGAGAATAGTTGACTAGTATCTTATTTTTTATTGTGTTGTTTTTAATTTTTAGTCAAAATTAAAAAATATTCAAAAAAATTAAAAAATTCATAAAAATTAAAAAAATATTTTGTGTTTTTGTGTTTTTAATTTGATTAATCAGGTGAAATTGGTGTGAGATAGCTGTGTAAGGAATTTCCACTCCTGAGACGTATATCAACCTATTTCGAAACAAGTTAATTTTTGTTTATTTCCTTTTGAATTATTTAATTTGTGAATTCTCCATAAAACTGATTAAAATGAATCTTCATATGCTCAGTTGACAGGCATTATCAACATACATGGTAACATACGGACATGAGTTGTAATTGACAAGTTTCTAATATTCACTGCTCTAGTTTAATTGGAGGAAGCATATAAAAAAACGATGGGATAAAAAAAAATTGGCATCTAAGATCCGAGTTATTAAGTCCGTAGGGGTGTTTTAATACTTAGTGCCCTAAAACCAACTGGTTTGGGAGCCACTGGCCCAAAACTCGCTACATGGATCAAAGATGTTGCAAAAATATATATATATCTGAAGTCCAAGTAATTAAGTCTGTATGGGTGTCTTAACACCTAGTGCCCTAAAGCCAACTGGTTTGCGATTCATTGGCCTAAAGCTCGCTACATGCATGACATATATTGTATATAAATAAAAGAAAAATCAGAAAAATATTCCATTGCTTAAAAAAATGTGTGAATTCTGATATAACTTTAGGACAAAAATATTACTCTCTTCTCAACTACACTTGTGACTATTGTGGGCAAAATGAGTTGATTAATATTTGTTTGGATGTGTATATGGAGAATGGTAAAAATAATCAAATAATTTTCTTATTCGGTAATTTAAAAAAAAAAACAAAAAACTCTTAAATTGGATAAGAAGTTTCACCTGTTTAGTCACTAACTTGTTTATTCTCTTTTCTCTTGTCTTTTTTTTTTTGTGCATTAGCTTTAGATTGACGTTTGTGGGTATCGTTGGTGTAAGCCCTCACGAGACTACAACTCGTCTACTAGGGACACCTATGGGTTTAAAGGCTTGTTGCATACGCTAAATGCAACCGTGATCCCTACGTAAGTGGCTTAGTTTAATTTTATTTTAAAAAATTTTATGTTATTTTATTTTATTGTTTTGCTCGAGGACTAGCAAAATGTTAGGTTTGGGGGTGTGATGAGTGGTAAATGTATCACTATTTCCTACTCATTTGACCTAATATTTTGTATAGTTTCTTGAGTTTTATGAATATTTTGATGTGTTTTGTGTTATTTTGTAGATCAATAAAGTTTCAGGACTCTCTGGAATCAATTCAAGGCCAAAACAATGAAAAATGGACAAAAAGGGAAAAATGGAAATTCAGGCGTCGCGATGCGCAAGCCTTCTGCATCGCGACCGCTAACATACGCCGAGTTATGCTAAAATGCACCGGGACACATGTCAAAATCTGAGAAGTTTGCTAAATTGCACAGTTGCTAAAATACACCGGATGCTAACGTGCGCTTGCCACTTGTCATCATCACAGCATATCTGATAACATGCGCCGTGACACGTGTCATCATCATATGCTACCGATAATATGCGTGACACATGTCATCATTTAATTGGACCACATCATACGCGTGACACATGTCAACCACGTGTCATCTATGTGTCTGACACGTGTCAGCCACATCAGCCACATACCGAGTCAGCTTGCCACGTGTCAACCACGTCATCATCAGCCAATCATCTTCTGTCACATGTCAACATATCATTGGACAGAACAAATTGCGTGCAATGTGTCAAAATTCTATTGGGACGATAGATTACGCGTGCCACGTCAGCAGTCAACAGTCAAAGCGTGTCTGCTCAGCGTCGCGACGCGCTAAAGAAAATTTTGCCTATAAATTCTGCCCAATTCCATTTCATTTGCTTCATGCTTTCCTTAGGTTTTTGTAAGGATTTTAAGGATTGCATATTATTTGTATTTATTTTCAGTATTTTAAATATGTATTTTTATTTTCAGTAATAGTAATAATTTATTTTCTTTTCTTTTCTTTTATTTTTAGTAGTTAAATTTCCGCTGGGGGAATGGTGAAGCTTTTATTATTTTAGTTTAGATCAATCTCCCTTAATTATAATATGGAAATTATAATTTAAACTAAAAGTTATACCGCCTTAATGGCTGGTTTTCTTTATTTGACATAATGTGACAGTGCCTATATGGTCGGTCTTTAGGTGACAGATGATTACCGCCTATATGGCTGGTTTATGGACAAATAACAACACCGCCTTTATGGTCAGGTGGACTTAATTGAAAATCTGACTTAATCAGGATACCGCCTATATGGTCGGTTGGTAATATCAGTGATAATTTCTATATTATAATAAAGAGAGATTTCTAAATTAGAAATAGTAAAGGTGGATCCCCTAACCCCAACATTTTATTTTTATTCTAAGGAAGTGATGAAACACAATATTCACATGCTTAATAATTGATTTAATTATATTATGGGTAATTCTTTAGTTTGTTTATTGAATCTTAAGCTTAATGCTTCTTGTTGCCTGATCACCAATAAGATTGATATGGTAAACTTAAAATGAACTTGAAAAGGGATTTTAGGTTTAGCCTTAGATTCAATAGCCCACGATCTTCCTTGATGATAGATAACCCTTTAATAAATTTTCTTACAGGATAGTCATATACCTTTCGGGATGGTGTAGCCACAATTGGAACCCGAACTTAATGAATTCAGGTAACTTGGTTAACATAGGAATATGATTAATTGAGTTATTTTGGGTATTTGCATCTGACCAGCGACAGAGGCTTTTGCATAATTTCATGTTCCAGATTAGCAAACTAATTTGTTACACATATATAAGAGAATCAATTCATCATTAGAATAATATTGTGTGGAATCAAAACCCTAGATATTTGTGTCTTGTGTTTATTTTTCTTAGTATTTTCTTTTGTTATTTTATTTATTTAATCAGCAAATCCACATTTAACCAATCAATCAAGCAATCATTCTCTTCTCCCTTTAATTAGATACTTGTAAATAAATAGTATCAATAATTAATAACAACAGTAGGAATTAAGTCCTCGTCGGATCGATATTTTTATATTACTTGAACGATACGTGTGCTTGTGTTATACGTGTGTGATTACGCCGGTCACCCGCGCGTTTCTCCTTCGATTTCCGACATTTTTGGCATCGCTGTCGGCTACCATTGGACGCATGGTGATTGAACATTCCTCTCATTGTCGTTGCGTTGGCCGATCGATAAGCTGCTTCTCTCTAACATGAATATGGGGTTGAGTGTGGGGTTTTATGAAGTTATGCCATTTTTGTAATTTTTGGAAACTTCAAGGTATATATATATAGATAATTTTTATAAATTTTGTTTATGTCCCTGCAAAATTATAAATACGTCCCTAATGATATGATCCAAAATTGGCTGATCAGATTTGGTATATTTGGGCTATTTTGTGGATTTGTAAGATTCCTTTATGTGAGTTTATATGAAGGCTTTATTATGTATAAGTCATATATGGAATGGGCCATGCATGAGACTTTATATGAAGGCCTTATTACGTATAAGTCATATATGGAATGGGTCTTGGACGTGGATGGGATGCCTTGATTGATTTTGGTCTTAATTTCCGAATGGTGCACAATGGTAAGATTTACGCAGGCTTTGTATTTTGGTCGCAACATTCTCATTCCATGTCCGATTTTGGTGATTCAAGTTGCACTGGAAAGAAGAATCAAAGATTACGACTTTGTAGTTTACGTCAAAGTCAAATTTGAAATTTTTCTTAGACAAAATACGGATGTAAGCTATCACTATAACTTTTATGTTTTATATTTTTTTAGATAGTATTATGTTTAATGTTGGGCTGAACATTAATTAAATTAAAAATCTCATGCATGAAAATTTGAAGGATTTTATATATTATTGGGCTATTTTACCATGGTTTGTTATGTTTAGGTAGAATTATGGTTAGCCACTTATTTAAAGAGGCATTATTGCTTGTAATTGATAATTTATTAAAAACCTATCCTTCAATAAAAAAAAAAAATCATTATTTTCGTAAGACTTGAGTAATCCTTAACTTGTCCTCATTACATTTGGCTTATCAAAGGCTTGCTAACCCTTTGTGCACCTCCTTAGCATTCTAGGTTTCTATTGTTTGTTCTTCAAAGGTTTAGAGTTTAAATACGAACTAACTTGGCTTTCTTGGGAATTATTTCAATCTCGTGAGGGTTTGTTTCGCTTGTTCCAGGTAGGTTTTAATCACCTGACATTATCATACTTTAGAAATATGCAAATTTAAGGCCATTCTTATACAAATTTCAAAACGTATTCAACAAAAAAGTTGTTCTTCTTGGAAAAATGAGTCCAATGGTTCAAAAATAAGCTCAATCGCAGTTCGTTTGCTACTTTTATGGTCGAAAAAAAAAACTTTTTGAGTATAAAATATATAAATAAGAATCACGTAATCGATTCTCAAACCCATGCGTTTTCAAACGCAACAAAACTTCACTTTAAAATATTTCGACCTATTATTCCAACAAATAAGCTCTTATTTTCGAATATCATTCAGTTCTCAAACCTTAGCTCCGAATCGAGAATCTTTCTAAATATTAATAAAATTTCGGGATATTACAATTAGGTAAAGTTTTAATGTTCTATTTTTTGCTATATTTTTCATTAATGATTTGATATCATTAGTGAAGCATACGATGATGTATTATGTATTTGATACATAATAACATAACTAATTGCTTGAAGTTGAAATAAGTTTAAAGATTTGTGTATCGATGCTTTAGAAGCATAGAAACAAAATATGATTGTGATTGGGTCAAGTTTTGTGTATGTTGGACATAGAATACAAAAGTTGGAGTTTTGAACTCTATATAAAAGTTTGAACTATGGCTATTATTCTAGAATCAATTGACTACCATTTAGTGACCTAAAATTATTAAAGGCTTACTTCTTTGTGAGATTTTTGTTGATTTGTTTTTTATATTCATATTTATGTTGTGGTTTTAAGAAACGCTAGGCGCTCATCGTACGGTAGGAGAGCGCCTAAAGTCTATACCTTCTAAACGGTGCCTAGACAGATAGGTTAGAAGACACTAGTTGATTTTATTTTTTAATCAAAATATTTTAATTATGGTTTAGGAATTTAGGTTTAATTATATTTGGGTTAGAATTTAACAAATTGAAATTAATTAGGTAAATATAAATTTGTTTACTTAATTATAGCCTGCATCAATATTTTATCAATGAAAATTTCCCAAAATATGGAAATAATATATAACTGATTAATAACTATTAATCAATTAAACACATAAACAAAAAAATTACCTTTTCCTTAATCATAAATATATTATAAGGAAAGATTATATAATGCATATTTGAAGTTTTCGGCGGCCGTTAATGGCAGCTTTGACAACGATGTCGATGCGTGTGCAATACACGCCACCATCAGTGACCATTATCTGACGAACACGCAACTCTGCTTTGCTCAGAAATGATCAGCCAACACATCCATGGCATCCACGCACTGATATGAGCCACCATTTACCATAGATCTTCATTTTCGTCGAGTGGCTGCCACCTAGCCAACTGATTTCTGGAAAATCGAAACGGTCAGGCACTGCATAGAGCCTAGTTGACGTCTAGACGACCACCTAGGCCATTATATAGAATACTTATTTATGTATATATGTATTTTGAATATATTTTATATTTTATATTTTTTTTGATATTTTGTAAAACATGATTTTTTTTTTGTTCTTTAATTATTTTAATATGTGTTGATGTTGGTTTTCATGTTAAAAATTAGATTTTGGGTGTTTGAAAATAATTGGAAGAAAATTGGGAGAAAAATCCAATTTTCCAACTCACTAGAATTTCTAGAGAGCTTATACAAGTGCGAAAAGCGCGGGAGCTGTTAACCATGCGATGCGCGCGCATTGAAACTTGGTTTTTATCACTTTTGATGCTTCCGGACTTCGATATGTCCCAGAGTTTTCCTATGGACTCAAAATGGAATACAATATCCCATTTAATTTTAAAAATACAACCATGTTCTGTATCCACTAATTTGATCCATATTCGTTGTGTGGGGCTCTGATATTACCCTAGGGGATCTGGATTCGCCCCAAAAAATTCACCATTAGAGTCGGTATTAAGGATGTCATTTCAGTAAGGGCAGTGGGTGTTACAAGTTTTTAATTTTTAGATAATATTTATTTAAATTTGAACAATATGTTATTTATTCAAGATTTTTGTAGGATTTTGATTTTTGTGTCTAGACTTTTGGATGATGGTTTTTTTGTTTCTTTGAATAATAATATGATTATTATTTTGAGAAATAGATTACCAATATACACAAGAAACTTGAAAAATAACTTATATGTGTTAAGGCTGTTAACACATAACTCACTGCTCAACACTTAAATATTTAAGGTTGAAAACCCCAAAACTAAACGTCAAAGATTTCTAATGGTGATAAAAATCTATGGCACCTTAGACCTGGCCATATTAACCTTGGTAGGACAGACAAACTAATAAAGAGCAGAATTTTAAGCCAATTAAAAATCGACAATCTACCAGTCTATGAGTCTTGTCTAAAAGGCGAGATGACCAATACTCCTTTTACTGTAAAAGGGCTAAGAGCCAATTAACCACTCGAGCACGTATATTCGGACATTTGTGGACCAATGAATTAGAAAAGCAAGAGGTAGTTATGATTACTTCGTCATATTTATTGATGACTATTCTAGATATTTGTATATTTACCTAATGTAGCACAACTCAGATACCTTTGAAAAGTTCAAAGATTATCGTACTAAGGTTCAGAGCTAATTAGGTAAAACCATCAAAACTCTAAGATCAAATCATGAAAGAAGAATACCACGATAATGAATTTAATGAATTCTTGGTTGAGCATATGATAATATCTCGACTCATTGCACTTGGAACACCACATCAAAATGGTGTTGAAGAAATGAGAAATCAAATCCTACTAGACATGATGAGATCAATGTTTAGTTATAGTTCATTATCTAGTTTGTTCTTTTGAAATACATTATAGACAGTAATATATATCTTTAACATAGTTCCATGTAAGACTATTCTCAAGAAAGCCTTACAGTTGTTTAGCAGTCACAAAGCTAGTTTGCATCATTTTTATATATGGGGGTGTCCAGCACATGTGCTGAAAAAAGAAGACTACAAAGTTGGAACCGCGTTCGCACGTGTGACTATTTATAGGCTATCCAAATGAGACTAGTGGCGGATTCTTATATAGTAGAGAAGATAACAAAGTATTTTTATGGATAAACATCACATTTCTTAAACATGACTATATGAGAGAATCCATACTCACAGTGTAGTAGTACTCAAAGAGTTACTTGTTGATTCGACTAGCACACTGTCAACAATATTTATTGACAATAACGTAGCACTATCGGCACCTGAGTGTCAGATGCTAGTATATCATTAGGATCTACCACCTAGACGCAGAGAGAGTTGTGCGACAACCTGATCACTATATAGGAATTAGAGAGGCACAAGTTGTTGCCTCCAGTAATGGCGTAGATAATCCATTGACCTAAGGTAGTGTAATGATATATTAATTAGAATAATTGGATTTGAATTTGTAATTCTCCGACTTAGGTAATTCTGATTTGTGTTATGTTAAATTTTGCAACGTAGGAATCCTAAACATTCTAATTTGCTATTGGGATTCATCATTCATGCATAATATATTTATTAATTCACAAGATATTCTGATACAAGCTTTAATGAAAAATATTTATTTATAAAATCACCTCGTGATCCTCCACCTGACACCGCTTAATTTCGGTGCTTTGTAAATATATTGTTATTGGATGCCTATTAATTTTTACTGCCTTTCACAAATTATTCCTTAGTATGCTTTAAAGATTTGAGTATGAGATTTTTATACAAATGTTATTGAAAACTATGGTTATGTTTTCATACGATTTAATGAGAAAATGAATTGAGCACATGTGTTGGTTTTCCATGGTTTTGAATTTTGGAAATTAATGATATTGATTTCTTTACTTAAAAGTATAGTTATATATGATGAAAAATTTTGGATTAGCATGATATGATTTATTATGACATATTTTGGTAAACGGATATTAGCATGGTTTACAATTTTTTTAAGAAATGATATTGATTTTGTTTTGAGAGATTTGTCCTACGGGACAAGAGATGAATCCTTCGGGACCAGAGATAGACCTTGTGCATATGTGTAGAACCAGATTAAAGACTCTGGATAGCGATATGTTATGTCATTGTTTCTTCTGTCTTAGATGTCACATTCTTGAGAGTAGTTACAATATTTTGGGGGATGACAATACGTAGCACCTCAAAATACCATAGATTTATAGAGATGTATCTATGGGATGACTATACGTAACGCTCTTAGATACTAGACTTTTCATAGATGTGTTTAGGGAGATGGCGATACGTAACGCCCCTAAACACCATATTTTTTACATCGACATATGTTTTACGATGATTTATTTTTGTAAAAGATTTTAGATATAATAGATTTTGAAATGAGAATTGATTACAACAAATTTTGATTATATCTAACTCTTACGTTTTGTTGTTCTATAGTATCCACTCGCAGGGTCTTCCCGAACTCACCCCCACTCTTTACTTTTGCAGGATCTGATACTTAATGAGCCATTACAGTACCTTTGTGTACATGAGCAGAGGAGATAATACACACTACAGTCACTAGGACATATTGGGTCCATTGTGTATAGAGTTGTGGAGTATGTTACAGTTATAGTTCTGTTTTGGAGAGGCCATGTATGGTCTTTTGTTTTGATCTTATTTTATGACAGATGATGTATTATAACCTTTCATTATATCTGTATATATTTGATTTAGCATGTTCCCCACATGTGTTCTATGCATTTGTCATATCTTGTGATGTATTTATCAAATTAGTATATGCATTCGGATGGTCAGTTAGAGACTGAGGGTGAAAGTATAACTTGTCACATGCAAGTAACGTCTCCAGATCTAAGATGTTACATAAGTGCGTTGAAATCTGCGACCGAATGGATGTCCAGTTTCCTACAGTTGCCGCAAATTAGGGAGCTGTACAGTGGTGTGCAGTTTCGACCAAAGCAGAAAGAAGAAAAAGAAGAAAATTCCAAGTAAAATCCCGGGGTCTAAGAATAATTTATGCTGCTTGAAGTGTTTCCCTGAAAATTCATAAAAAGACTCGACTGCTTTCTCCACTAAAAAGCCTAAGATAAAGTAAAAAAAGAAAGAAAAATCTACGATTGGCTTTGATCTACGATCAAATGAATGAATCATCAGGAGCTCATATGAGAATTGGTTTGACGGCTCTAACTATAACACAATATTTCCAAGATGTTAATGAACAAGACATGCTAATGGTTAAAATTTTTACTATAATATTTTTTTATGAACAAGGACCTCAAATAATAAAAATGATATTGGGTCTCGAAAATACTATAGGGTCGACCCAGAGCCTAAGCTTGCTTGGTATTGTCAATCTCTTGAGTTGTCGAGTGTGCGTTCGAGAGTCAAGCTCACATATCTCCTTAAGCACTGGTTTGGCACCTAGGATTCCTATGCTGTGAATGGTTGTTTGGGTGGAGCATGCCAAGTGAATTATAGAGAAGTCCAAAGAAATAGTACGAGTTACTTGTGAACTAAGCAATTGAATACATGTGTTATGGGAAACCCTTATTTGGAGATATTAGCAATGGTGGAATATGTGGTTTTGGTGCTCCAAAAATTGCGATCGTGGTGTGTTTAGGGTGATTAAATAGTTGGTTTCCGGATTGAATAAGGTTTCATGGAAGAAACGATGTATACAAATGTCCCGGGATTCTTAGCAATCGTGGTATGTTCTAGTGTGTTTTTAGGGTTTTCAAAGATTGATAAAAAGCAAAAGGATCTTGTTTGATAAAGTGGATATCAATACAATGCGATAAATAACAACTAATTATGTGATGAGCAAGGCAACACTAGGCTGTAACATCCCCGATATGGAAGATGTTACCAGTAGGGGATAGAACGTAGGAGCCCCATAAGCTCTGACTTTCTAACCATAAACAGATACAATTACTCTTTTCTTTAATTGATTTATTTATGTGTTGGATCGTAGCCCAAACTCAAAAACTTATCATACAAACTTAACATCTGAGTGTAGACTTAAAACACATTTTTACAATGACTATCTCAAGATCAAAGAATAATACATAAATTTTACTTGACTCTGACTAGACTCTCACTCTTTCTGACTTCGACTGGTGGTCTGCATACCCTAGTGACTGCATCAGTATCCGTCCTCCCGAGCTTGTCCTCTGAGAATACCTGCAACCATAGAAAACAGAGAGTGGGGGGTTAGATCGTTGTACGAAAATCTAAAATGCTAATATAAAACATTTGATTCTGAAATCTCATTTCAGAAATAACTTTATATGAAATTCTTTTTCTGAAAACCTTGTCTGGAATCTCACTGAAAACTGCTTTCTGAAAACCTTTTCAAAAATCTGAATCTTTGAAAACTATTTTATGGAAATCTGGTATCTGAAACTGATATGTATCTGAAAAACTTGACGTATGAGGGCGTTACGTATCGCTGTCCCCCCATACGCCTATCTGGAGCCAGGAATGCAAATCCATGACTTTGGGGCGTTACGTATCGCTGTCCCTCAAAACATGCCACTCATGTCCCTGAAACAGATGGTCTTGGGGCGTTACGTATCGCCGTCCCCCAAGCCACAGAACTCGAACTGCGGGTGCAGATCTATGCTACCCACCAAGCTCTGAAACTAGGGTCTAGGGGCATTACGTATCACCGTCCCACTAGCCCTGATCTAGGATCTGGGGGCGTTACGTATCGCTGACCGGCGTAAACACACATGTATAACGCAAGCGTATGTATCGTTCAAGTAGTATAAAAAGTATCGATCCCACGAGGACTTAATACCTAAGCTATTAAATTTATGAGGTCAAATGATTACTAGTATCTAACAGTTTGATTGATTGATTTGAAATGGTGACGATTCTAAATTTAAAAGCATGTAAATAAAATTGTCGAAAGTAGGTTTTAAGAAAATTCAATATTAAAAACTATCTAGGGTTGTGATTTCTTCCAATATCATTTTAAAGATGAAGTGGTTATTTTATAGTTGGGCAATATATTGATTTATTAACCTGGAACACTAAATTATGTGAAAGCCTTTGTCGATGGTCAGACACAAATACCCAGTTTAACCCAATTGAACCATATGTCTATGTCAACCAAATTATCTCGATTCATTAAGTTTAAGTTCCAATTATGGCTACCCCCGCCCGACATGTATATGTCTATCCTGTAAGGAAATCTATTAAAGGGTTATCTATCCTCAAGGAAGATCGTGGGCTATTGAGTTTAAGGTCCTAAACTTAAAATCCATATGTCTAGTTCAATTTAAGTTTACCTAGTCAATTTTATTAGTGGCCAGTTAATAAAAAGCATTAAGATTAAGACTCAATAAATAAATCTTTATATTACCCAAACTATAATCTAACCCCTTATAAACCGGTGATATTGGAATTCATCACAACCCTAGATAACTAATTTAGTTACAACACATAACTAGGGCTGGTAAAATAAAAGACATAAAGTAAAAATGTCGAAAGTAAAAATGCGGTAAAGTAGAAATTGAAAAGTAAAATAAAATAAAATGAAATGCTAAGGTAAAAGGAATTACTTTTACTATTTACTATTTTAGATATCTCCCATAAAATAATAGATAAACTTGTGATAATATTACCAACCAGCCATATAGGCGGTAACCTAATTAAGTCAAATTAAGTCCAACCGGCCATTAAGGCGGTAATATTTGTCCATAATCCAGCCATAAATGCGGAACCAAAATAAACCAGCCATAAAGCGGAACCAAAATTAAATTACCAACCGACTAATCTGGCGGTATCCTTGATTAGTCAGGTTTAAACCAGATTAAAATGAATTACCAACCGACCAATATGGCGGTATCCTTTTTAAGTCAAATTTTAAATAGTGAATATATTATTTTTAAGGGAGATTAATCTAAATAGCAATAGTAAAAGAATTACCTTTCACCCTAGCAGGAGGAAGTTATCTCCTCATGATGAATAGTAAAAACTGTAAAAATAAAGAAAGTAAATTACTATTATTACAAAACGTAATTAAAATTTAATTACAAAACGTAATTAAAATTTAATTACAAAACTGAAATTAAAAGAAACTAGAGTGAAGACTCCCTATTTACATCAAAGAAATGAGAGAGAATGGTACAACTGAAACTGAAATCTCGAGCTCAATTTATAGGCCTCGGTGGGCTCTGGGAGTCGCGACGCCAAAGGTGTGGGCGTCGCGACGCTGGAACAATTAGGCGTGGCATGCTCTGGTGATGACACGTGGCAATTCGGATAAGAAGATAAGGCGACACGTGGCTGAGAGCTCAATTATTATGGTGACGTGGCAGTGACGTGGCGACACGTGTCGAAAGGGAGTGTCGGCACCGTAGGATTGCGACACGTGGCAGCCTGTGATTGGTTGATGATGCAGTGGCACTTTGACTCAGTCAACTGGTGATGTGGATGATGATGTGGCGGTGATGTGGAGTGACACGAGGTACACGTGGCAATGGTGATTGTCGGCACCGTAGGATGATGACACGTGGCACGACGCATGTTAGCAAATCGGCTGTGATGGTGACACGTGGCACGACACACGTTAGCAAAGTCAAACTTTTCATATTCTGACCCGTTGACCCGGCGCACATTAGCATGACCCAATGCACGTTAGGCGTCCCGACGCGCAAAAATTACCAAAATGCCCTTTGTCCAATTTTTACTGTTTTGCTAAAAAATCACCTCCAAAATGTCCTGAAACTTTATTTATCTATAAAATAACACAAAACACATCAAAATATTCACAAAACTCAAGAAACTATACAAAATATTAGGTTAAATGAGTGGGAAATAGTGATAGATTTACCACTCATCACACCCCCAAACCTAACATTTTGCTAGTCCTCGAGCAAAACACAGAATAAAATAACATAAACATTTTTAAAATAAAATTTAACTAAGCCACTTTCGTAGGGATCACGGTTGCATTTAGCGTATGCAACAAGCCTTTAAACCTCTAGGTGTCCCTAGTGGACGAGTTGTAGTCTCGTGAGGGTTTACAGCAATGATACCCACAAACATTTTACAAAAGTAAAAAGATAGTGAAACTATTGCACACAAAAGCAAAAAGACAAGCGAAAAGAGAATAAAGAAGTTAGTGACTAATCAGGTGAAATTTCTTCTCCAAGTTACTAGTTGTTTTCTTTCTTTCTAAATTACTGAATAAGTAAATTCTCCGATTATATTTACCATTCTCCATATGCACAGCCAACAAAATATTAATCAATTCATTTTTGCCCACAACAGTTATAAGTGTAGTTGATAAGAGAGTAATATTTTTGTCCTAAAGTTCTATCAGATTTCACACCTTTTTGTAGCAATTGAATAATTTTTCTCATTTTTCTGATTTTTTCTTTGATTTTTTTTATATACAATACCTTCCGTCTATGTAACAAGTGTTGGGTCGGTGGCTCCCAAACCAGTTGGCTTTAGGGCACCAGATGTTAAGACACTTTTACGGACTTAATTACTCAGACTTCAGATATATATATATATTTGCAACATCTTTGATCCATGTAGCGAGCTTTGGGCCAGTGACTCCCAAACCAGTTGGTTTTAGGGCACTAGGTGTTAAAACACCCTTACAAACTTAATAACTCGGATCTCAGATTTTTTTTTTTTACTCCATCACTTTTTTAGATGTTTCCTCCAATTAAACTAGAGCACTAAATTTTACAAACTTTTCAATTACAGCTCATGTCCGTATGTTTCCATGTATGTTGATAATACCTGCCAACTAAGCATATGAAGATCCATTTTAGTCAGTATTATGGAGAATTCACAAATTAAATAATTTAAAAGGAAATAAACAAAAATTAACTTGTTTCGAAATAGGTTTGAGATACGTCTCAGGAGTGGAAACTCATTACTCAGCTATCTCTTACCAATTTCACCTTTTTAGTCAAAATAAAAACACAAAAACGCAAAATATTTTTGTAATTTTTGAAAATTTTTCAATTTTTTTTGTATTTTTCGAAAACTTTTGGACTAAAAACAACACACAAACTAAAAACAAGGTACTTATCAACTAATTCCCTCCCCCAAACCTAAATGAGACATTGTCTCCAATGTCTTAAACAGTAGAAGAATAGTTTAGAAGATAATACCTGGTTAGCTGAAATTCTACAGGAAATTAAAGGTTAAGATCCAGATTAATCTGACGCCTCTTACCACGATCGTCTTCGGACCAATTTATCTTTGAAAGGATAGGGTCAACTTGTGGTTCATAGGCTAAGAGTTGATCTATTAGATCTGCAGCAGTTCTGGCAGTAAATAGGAGTTCTTTCATAGGTTTTGACACGAACCCATTTCTCCGAGCATCATCAAGAAACACACAAAGAAAATCATAAAATCTTTCAACGTTAAACAGCCCAATTGGTTTCTGGTGTATGTTCAGGTTCGCCCAAGATAGCACTATAAAAATTTCCTCCAATGTGCCCAAGCCACCTGGCAAAGCAATAAAAGCATCAGAACGATTAATCATTTCCACTAGTCGTTCGGACATACCTGACACGATCAGTTCCTCTCCGTTTGATGGTTCAATAAGATTTGCCTCCGCCAAGGGTTTTGGGATGATTCTCAAAACGTGACTCAACCCAATTCTTGTGCTGCTTCTACGTATTGTGGTTTAGTACCAACACTACTACCGTAAAACACACAGATGTTTTCAACTCGTCTTCTTGAAGTGGCTTCCATGTTTTACTCTGGATGTCTTCAAAAGTGCAATGATGAGTTGAATTTATAACACCTAAAAAGGGTGAGTAAAATAATAGCACTAGTACATGCTAAATGACAATTATTAGTTAAACAGTAAAATAAATCGTGATAGTCAAAAAAGTCTGGATCCTGTCGGAGAAAGTAAAAGAAAACAACAAAACAAAATAAAATTTTTATAAAAGACAAAGAGATATAATATTTACAAGAAAAGTAGGGGCTTGATTGACGTCTATGCGTCAGGGACAAGCTTCCCATCCAATTTTCTTATAAATTGGCAAACAAGGTCTTTTTGAGTCAGATTCCCGAGACTTAACTGTTGTCTTTCTTTTTGAAATTGTGTATGTAATTTGCGAATGGCTATGTGAACATATCCACTGGGATGTGTCTCAAGAGTCGAAGATATATCATCTAAAGACTCCTTACTCAAGCCATCCCTAATGAATTTAATTTTGTCTTCGCGATTATCAGACACCATTCCTAAAGAATGACAACGAGTATTGCAATTCCAGCGAGCACATTTGTAACAAACACCCATTTGCTTAGCTCTACGTTTCTTTGCATAGGTGCTTCTTCCAAAACCAGGCAGATGTGAAATAAAAGAGTCAGAAGACTCACCTGCCAATCAGAGCCATGCTTCAATTACCCAACGAATATCATTAGGAACACCATAGATCGTCAGTAACCTCATTCGTTCCAAACGAGCTTTGTAAACTTTGATCAGAGATTTTTGAGGGAGAGAAGGAAATTGCTTGTAAAGATTTGCGAGAGCTTCTTCCATCGTGAAAGGACTTAATCTGCAAAAACTAAACACACCAAATTAAATCACACCAAATCACAATATCTATAAAAATTGCATGGGTTGCCTCTCTGCGAGCGCTAAGTTTAAAGTCGTCAGCTAGACTTGACTTCTTGATCGTTAGGCTGGATTTGAAAGTGTGACACTTTCTTTTGTCGCTCAAATGATTCTCCCCAGTAATGCTTGACACGCTGACTGTTAACTTTGAATGTGTTGTTGGTGTTAGGATCCAATAACTCAACAGCTCCATAAGGTAAAACCTGAGTGATCACAAATGGACCTGACCACCTAGATTTCAACTTTCCAGGGAAAAGTTTCAACCTCGAGTTGTACAACAACATCTGCTGCCTTGGTTCCAACTGTCTGTGCACTATTTTTCGGTCATGCCATTTTTTGGTTATTTCCTTTTACAATTTGGCATTCTCATAAGCCTGTAGGCGAAATTCCTCCAATTCGTTGAGTTGGTGAAGTCTTTTCTCTCCTGCAGCTTGTGAATCAAAATTCAACTTCTTCAGTGCCCAGTACGCCTTGTGCTCAAGCTCAACTGGCAGATGGAACGCTTTCCCAAACACCAATTGATATGGGGACATACCAATGGGTGTCTTGTAAGCTGTCCGGTAGGCCCATAATGCATCATCTAGTTTTGTTGACCAGTCCCTCATTGTTGATCCAACAGTTCTTTCTAGGATTATTTTGATTTCCCTGTTTGAAACCTCAACCTGTCCATTTGACTGTGGATGGTAAGCTGTGGCAACCTTATGAGTAACTCTGTATTTGGATAGGAGTGCATCGAAGTATCTGTTGCAGAAATGAGAGCCACCATCACTGATGATTGCACGAGGTGTTCGAACCGAGTGAAAATGTTCTTTTTCAGGAATTTGATCACCACTTTTGAATCATTGGATGGCAATGCAATTGCTTCAACCCATTTGGAGACGTAGTCTACAGCAACCAGGATGTACAGGTTTCCGAATGATGGAACAAAGGGTCCAATTAAATCTATACCCCACACATCGAATATTTCCACTTCTAGAATGTTTTGCAATGGTCCTTCGTTTCTCCTGGAAATATTTCCCGTTCTCTGGCACATGTCACATTGAAAAGCAAAAAGATAAGCATCTTTAGAAAGAGTGGGCCAGAACAAACCTGATTGTAGGACTTTGGCTGCAGTTTTGTTTCCGCTGAAGTGTCCGTAATATGGTGATGAATGAAAGTTCTGTAAAAACCTGCATGTCCAAGAAAACTTCGAATACCTTTTACTGATGTTGGTGGAGGTAGTTTTTAAATTGTCTCTATCTTTACTTTGTCTACCTCAATCCCTTTTTGTGAGATCCGGTGTCTAAGAACAATGCCTTCTTGCACCATAAAGTGGCATTTTTCCCAGTTGAGTAACAGGTTTGTATCTTCGCACCTTTGTAACACATGTTCCAAATTTTGTAAACAATGGTCAAAAGAATCTCCAAACACAGAAAAGTCATCCATGAAAACCTCCATACTCTACTCCAGTATGTCTGAGAATATGGCCATCATGCAACGCTGAAAAGTGGTGGGGGCATTACATAATCCAAATGGCATTCTGCGGAAAGCAAAAGTACCATAGGGACATGTAAATGTGGTTTTCTCCTGATCTACTGGGGTGATGGCAATCTGATTGTATCCTAAATATCAATCAAGAAAGCAATAGAATTCATGCCCCGCCAATCTGTCTAACATCTGGTCAATGAATGGTAGCGGAAAATGGTCCTTTCTCGTGGCTTTATTCAGCTTTCTGTAGTCCATGCATACTCTCCATCCAGTCACCATTCTTGTTGGAATCAGCTCGTTCTTTTCATTGGTAACCATAGTAATTCCTTCTTTCTTCGGCACACACTGCATAGGACTTACCCAATTGCTGTCTGAGATGGGGTAAATGATGCTTGCATCTAACCATTTGATGATTTCTTTCTTCACGACTTCCTTCATGATTGGATTGAGTCTCCGTTGATGTTCCACTGTGGGTTTGTACTCATCGTTCATCAGGATCTTGTGCATGCAAAATGATTGACAAATGCCTCGAATGTCTGCTATAGTCCATCCAATGGCTTTCTTGTGCTCTCGTAACACTCTCAGCAACTTTTCTTCCTGCTCCAATGTTAGCGAAGATGAAATAATAACAGGTAATTCAGAAGAGTTTCCAAGAAATGCATACGTGAGATGACTCGGAAGTAACATCAGCTCCAACTGTGGTGGTTCTTCAATCGAGGCTTGATCCGGTCTTTCTTTGGCAGTTCCAAGCTTTCAACTGGTGGTGTTGCTTTGAATCGGAATGGTTTGTCAAGGTAGTTGATACATTCCAGGATTTCAGCATCTAGCTCGCTGTCAGTCATGTTGGTGATGCAAGCTTCAAGTGTATCTGTGGGATTTGGCTCAGTATTTTGAACGATACTATCAACAACATCAATTCTGAAGCATTCTTCTTCCTTTTCATCGCTCGGGAATTTCATGGCTTTGAAAACATTAAAGGTCACTTCTTGGTCCTGCATTTTCATGGTTAGTTCTCCTTTTTGCACATCAATCACAGTTTTACCTGTAGCCAAGAATGGTCTCCCAAGAATGCTAGGTATTTCTTTGTCTTCTTCCATGTCAAGGATGATGAAATCTGCTGGGAGAATTAGTTTGTCTACTTTGACCAGCACATCTTCAACAACACCTCTTGGAAATATGAGCGTTCGATCAGCAAGTTGCAACGAGACTGAGGTAGGCATTGCTTCTCCAATCTGCAGTTTCCTGTAAATAGAAAAAGGCATCAAGTTAACACTAGCACCTAAATCACGTAAAGCCTTACCGATATAATGTTCTCCAATGGTGCATGGAACTGTGAAACTGCCAGAATCTTTCAACTTCGGGGGAAGTTTCCTCTGAATAATGGCACTGCATTCTTCTGTCAATGCTACTGTCTCGTAGTCTCCCAATCTCCGTTTTCGTGAAAGAATGTCTTTCATGGATTTTACATAGCTGGGCATTTCTTCCAAGGCTTATGTAAATGGAATGTTGATGTGAAGCTTTTTGAACACCTCCAGGAATCGAGCAAACTGCTTGTCCAGTTTGTTTTTCTGAAGTCGTTGAGGAAAAGGTGGAGGTGGAATGATTCTTTCTGGTTCTTTTTCCTTTGCTTCTTTTTCCTCCATCTGTTGCTCTGCTTCTTTTGGAACTTCTTCTTGGGACACCTTGATTCCAACATCTTTGTTGATTTCAGTACCACTTTTCAAAGTAATAGTTTGACATTGCTCCTTCCATCGGTTCCTTGGATTGGGTTCTGTGTTGCTGGGAAGATTACCTGGTGGTCTGTAACTCTGAGCATTGGCCAGTTGTCTGATTTGATTCTCCAGTGCTTTGATGGAAGCTGATTGGCTCTGAAAGATAGCATCGTACTTTTTTAACTGAGCCAGCACTTCTAGGTTGTAGGTGTTGGAATATGGATTGTTCCCCTGTATGTTGAAATTATTGACATAATTCACCGTTTCTTCAAGTTGGTTTGGTTCTGGTGCTCCTCCATATGGTGAACTTGTGGATCCAGTGGTAAGAGTCTCCATGAATTTGCATATCTGATCTAGCTTGGCGTTGACTGCTGTATTGGCTCCACTTTCATAAATTCCTGCAATTCTTTGGATCATGCTCCTTTTTGTTGGCCACAAGGAATTGTTGTTGGCCATTTCTTCGATTAGTTCCTAGGCTTGATCTTCTCCTTTCGCCATTAAAGCTCCTCCAGCAGCAGCATCGATTGTGGTTCTCATTATTCCAGAAAGTCCATTATAGAATGTTTGGACTTGAAGCCATTTTGGAATCTCATGGTGAGGACATTTCCGGAGCAAATCTTTGTACCTTTACCAAGCTTCGTAGAGAGTTTCTGAGTCTTATTGTACAAAGGATGTGATGTCATTCCTCAATTTTCTAGTTCTGGCTGGTGGAAAGTACTTTGCAAGAAATTTGGTGGCTAAAGTGTTCCAAGTTGTGATGGAACCTGCTGGTAGTGAATGTAGCCAAGCTTTAGCTCTGTCCTTCAAGGAGTATGGAAAAACACGCAGTCGCATTGCTTCTTCAGCTTCTCGGTTGTAATTGAAAGTGCCGCAAACTTCCAGGAAGTTGCTGATGTGGGCATTAGGATCTTCAGTTGCATTCCCCCCAAACTGAACTGACTGTTGAATTATCTGATTGCATGTTTTGATGCCACCCGCATTTGCTGGTAAGGGAGGAAGTACAATACAAGAAATTAGTCTGTCAACCACCGGAATGGTTCTGTCTCGAATGGGAATTGGTGGTGCAACCTCCAAAGGTTCAGGTTCCATGTTAACAATTGCTTCTTGGTCTTCTCGCCTTTCCCTTCTCAACTGTCTGATGGTTCTTTCAATCTCTGGGTCAAGCGGTCATAGTTCAAAGCTTCTGGTTCGTCTCATGAAGGATCTGAGAACCTGAAACACAAGAAAACAAATACAATAAGTAAAAAGAAATTAGATACAAGTAAAGGTATCTAACCATAAAACTTAGATACTGAAAGATGAAGTGGTTATTTTATAGTTGGGTAATATATTGATTTATTAACCTAGAACACTAAATTATGTGAAAGCCTCTGTCGATGGTCAGACACAAATACTTAGTTAAACCCAATTGAACCATATGTCTATGTCAACCAAATTATCTCAATTCATTAAGTTTAAGTTCCAATTATGGCTACCCCCGCCCGACAGGTATATGTCTATCCTGTAAGGAAATCTATTAAAGGGTTATCTATCCTCAAGGAAGAGCGTGGGCTATTGAGTCTAAGGTCTTAAACTTAAAATCCCTATATCTAGTTCATTTTAAGTTTACCTAGTCAATTTTATTAGTGGCCAGTTAATAAAAAGCATTAAGATTAAGACTCAATAAATAAATCTTTATATTACCCAAACTATAATCTAACCCCTTATAAACCGGTGATATTGGAATTCATCACAACCCTAGATAACTAATTTAGTTACAACACATAACTAGGGCTAGTAAAATAAAAGACATAAAGTAAAAATGCCGAAAGAAAAAATGCGGTAAAGTATAAATTGAAAAGTAAAATAAAATAAAATGAAATGCTAAGGTAAAAGGAATTACTTTTACTATTTACTATTTTAGATATCTCCCATAAAATAATATATAAACTTGTGATAATATTACCAACCAGCCATATAGGCGGTAACCTGAATAAGTCAAATTAAGTCCAACCAGCCATTAAGGCGGTAATATTTGTCCATAATCCAGCCATAAAGGCGGAACCAAAATAAACCAGCCATAAAGACGGAACTAAAATTAAATTACCAACCGACCAATCTGGCGGTATCCTTGATTAGTCAGGTTTAAACCGGATTAAAATGAATTACCAACCGACCAATATGGCGGTATCCTTTTTAAGTCAAATTTTAAATAGTGCATATATTATTTTTAAGGGAGATTAATCTAAATAGCAATAGTAAAAGAATTACCTTTCACCCTAGCAGGGGGAAGTTACCTCCTCATGGTGAATAGTAAAACTGTAAAAATAAAGAAAGTAAATTACAATTATTTCAAAATGTAATTAAAATATAATTACAAAACTGAAATTAAAAGAAACTAGAGGGAAGACTCTCTATTTACATCAAAGAAATGATAGAGAATTGTACAACTGAAACTGAAATCTCGAGCTCAATTTATAGGCCTCGGTGGGCTCTGGGCGTCGCGACGCAAAGTGTATGGACGTCGCGACGCTGGAATAGTTAGGCCTGGCATGCTCTGGTGATGACACGTGGCAATTCAGATAAGAAGATAAGGTGACACATGGCAAGACGGCTGAGAGCTCAATTATTATGCTGATGTGGCATGACGTGGTATTGACGTGGCGACATGTGGCGAAAGGGAGTATCGGCACCGTATGATTGCGACACGTGGCATGCTGTGATTGGTTGATGATGACGTGGCACTTTGACTCGGTGAACTGGTGATGTGGATGATGATGTGGCGGTGACGTGGAGGGACACGTGGCACACGTGGCAATGGTGATTGTCGGCACCGTAGGATGATGACACGTGGCACGGTGCATGTTAGCAAATCGGCTGTGATGGTGACATGTGGCACGGCGCACGTTAGCAAAGTCAAACTTTTCATATTCTGACTCGTTGACCCGGCGCACATTAGCATGACCCGGTGCACATTAGGCGTCGCGACGCCAAAGGTTTGCGCGTCGCGACGCGTAAAATTACCAAAATGCCCTTTGTCTAATTTTTACTGTTTTGCTCCAAATCACCTCCAGAATGTCCTGAAACTTTATTTATCTACAAAATAACATAAAACACATCAAAATATTCACAAAACTCAAGAAACTATACAAAATATTATGTTAAATGAGTGGGAAATAGTGATAGATTTACCACTCATCAATCGCCGTCCCCCAGTCCTCTACATGTGCACATGTTCTCTGTCCGTCAATTCCATAAATGAGTGAAGTTGCATACTGAGGTGGGTTTTTCCCCCATGCCTCGAAAATCATAAATCAGATATCTTAAAAACATTTCTTTTCTCAAAACATACTAAGTAAAATATAACTGATAATAAAATTGTCTATCGCCCTAAAAGCGAAAAATAAGTCTATTTTGAATAAAGCATAGTAAAAGAAATCAGCTGTAAAAGAAAATGTCCACTCACTGATTAGAATCTGGCTGGTGCTAGATTACTTCGTCGAAGGAGATTGTAGTCCGTGCAATGGTCTATAAGTGATAATTTGGTTAGATTATAAACCATTAGACAAATTCGAAACTAGACAAAATTCTCAATTCAAGTACGTGATATCGACACTTGGTATATCAAGCTTGTAATAAGTCATATTGTAAGTACGCGAATTGATACGGGACCCTAGGGTGGTCTCTAATACTCTAGGATGGTACCGGGATGATTTAAAACTAATTTGGGAATGAATTTGTGTCGCGCGTCACGACACGTAACGACTAGAGACGTGCCATCATTTTTGCCTTTCGCATCGCGACACATAGCTCTTTAGTATCGTGACGCGAACTGATTTTTTTTTCCTGGATTCTGCTATTTTCTTCTTCAAATTTAATTCACCCAATGTCCAAATGTAATCACTAACATTCCATACTTAAAAACAATTACTCACAATATCATATTACCTTCCATTTCACATATCCTAAACCATCATTCCATCAACAAACAACGTCAATCTATTTCATATAATTATACCCAAACGTAACAAGTTAGGGTTTTATCAAAATTCCTATTGTCTTAAAATCAAAAATCATACAATCATCATCACCCAAACTCACAATATATAATAAGTATTAAATCTTTAAAACTTAAAATTTCATAATTTGGGTCATGTATTTCTTACCTCTCCCTATTGATTTTCTTCATTCATCAAGCCTTCCAAGGAGGCCAATGCTCTTCCTTGCTTCATCTTCTCCATCTTTTTCTTTTTCTTTTCTTTTTCTCTCTTATTCTTTTTCCTCTTCTTTCTTTCTTCGTCTTCTTCTCCTTCTTCTTCTTCTCCCACGTCTTCTACTCTTCTTTTGTTTCAAATTTTATGAATTTGTGAATAGTACACCCTTTTTATAGTTGGTCTAAAAAAATTATAGAAGAGTGTAGAAGTTTATGGATTTTACTAGAATGCCTTCGGGTACTATTCATCTAAAATTTTGATCTATATTTGTAGCCCATTTCAGGTTTGAATTTGGAAAAATGTTAAACACTAAAGTTGTAGGTCTCGATCTCCTCTTTTCGAAGATATAAAATTCATAAAAATTGGAGTTTTTATGAGAACAGTTAGCCTAAATGTTGGACAAAATGACCCATAGCGTCACTATTTGCACAGATCATTGTGTTGTTGTAGCAATTAACTATGTAACAAGGAAATTGCACTCTCGTCATTTGTGATTAGATCACCTTAGATATATAAATGAAGAGAGGTCCCTATGATTAGTTCCTGGATTGAGATGATATGAGACAGTATCAGTCCACGAAGGATTAATCATTAAATATCCCTAGCCGTAGTATTATCGAGACTGGACATCGATAATGCGGAATAGGCTAGTATTGCACTTGTGCGCGTTGTGAGGGCACAACGGCATAGTTCTCATATATATAAGTATTGGATACTTGTGCAAGTGCGATAGGAGGTCGTGTTTCACCGATGGTACGGGAAACAGCTTCGCTCTGGATAACCTTCGGATCCCATTGGTATTATGACTAGGTGTCTATGGGAGGCCGAAATCAAGGTAGGTGTGTATAGTCTTAACCTGAGACTTACATCGCTAATACTTACGACAATCGGTAAACTTTGGTTTTGGTGGTGGGGGATCTTAACTGGTTCTGTGTTCACCTCTTCTGGGTTTATCAGGAATCGTAGTGTATTGGATGTGATGTCGAGATGGAAGTGTCACTCCAGTCATAATGGAGATGATGTCACGCAGGATCGGTATTAGTGCTCTAAAGTGATGCGCATCCAATCGTGATATTATGACCAGGTCATGAATATCCGATTATAGAGACTAGTTACCAGACATCCGATATGTGTTTCGGACGGGGCAGACACTTATCCAGCCCCAGCCCTAGCACGTGATTATCCGATACTGGGCCAATATGCACAATACATGTATACTACGCTTGATACAGATCTAGATATTCTTTGATGAATATGTCTGGAGAACCTGGGAAGACTTGGTGCTTTGCTAGGAGTCGACCTTGTCTCGTAAATCGGTAGAACGTAGTACTTGGTACGTACGTGATTCGGATACTCCGACGACCGTATTTACTGCCAGATTATCCGGGGATCTCATGGGTCGCTTCCCGATAATCCACCGATGACGCACAACTCGCACTCTTGAATAATCTGGGATTATAATAGAAGAGAGAGAAAAATAATCTAGGATTAATAACGGAGATATTTTATCCGGGATAAAATGTCGTCTAAAGAGAGAGAACGATTAATTTGGGATTAATCGATGAATTAATATATTCGATATATTAAATGAAATTAGATTTCGACGCGGAATTAAAATTAGATTTTAATTCGGGCAAACGAGTTAATTCAGAATTAATTCGTTAGCGACGTAAATAATAATTCCGCAGGCGTAATTATTTATTTAAATTCGATTGAATTAACGTCGCGACGTAAGCTCGGTATTTCGGAAATATCGAACCCGAACGCGTGAGTGCACGTGGGCCCACTTTCATTTGGAAACGTGTGGGGCCCACATGACACATGTCATTCTAATGCTTTGCATGTAGATAGTGTACAATGCACTCAATGTTATTGCATGGAAATTGAGTGTTTGACACTCTAAGCTATTGCATGTGTTGTGTCATAAATTTATTATTAATTTAATAAATTATGGCATAAATATAAATTGATTTTTGGTAAATCATTTTAATCAATATAACACAATTCTTCTCTCTCAAATTTCTCTCTTCTCTCACGTCCAAATGAAGAAATTCTTCACTGGTTTGGAACCAGAATGGCGTGAACAAAGGGAAGCAAGAGTGGTTTCTCATGGTGAGAAATCAAGTGCTAGCACACTACGAGTCTTGCGAAGGTGGTAGGGAGGTTCCCCCATGAGACGGGATCCATCCGACGAAGATTGGAGCTCCGTTTCTTCACCCATTTTCTGTTTTGCAGGGCAGTGGACTGCATGCAGTGGCGTGAAAGGCAGTGCGTTTTTGGGCTTGAATCGTCTCCAAATCGACTCAACCGATCAATGTGAGTATTCCGCTACCTCCGTTGATGTGTTCACACATAATTTCATGTCTTGTTTGACCTTGGGACCTTATAGAAAACCAACAATGGCATCATGAGCTAAAGTTGCAAGCATGAAATTTTGTAGGTTTAAAATTTGGGTAAATGTTTGTTGAGCATGATTTGAATGAATTGTTTGTTTGAGTATGCTTATAACATGTTTAAATTCATTTTGGTTGGACTAATTTGATGAAAAATGATTTGGAATTATTTTCCCCAAATTATATACCTTGGCCGAATGCAAAATTGATTTTGAATCATTGGAATTTTGTTGATTTTAATTCATTGGATGAGTTAAAATCATGTAGGATGATGTTAATTTAATGTCAATTGGATTGTACTTTGAATTGAACATAACCCTAAATTCCATGTGTTGGCCGAATTGGATATGCCCTAGTGTTGTCTTGGAAATTTTTGATTTTGATAATGGATGTATTGAAAATCATTCGGGAAGTATTTTAATGTCGATTGCGGATTAATTGGATTGAAACCGAATTGGACATGAAATCACTCCCTTGGCCGAGACTTAGCAAGCATGTAAATGGGTTTGATTTTTCATTATGTGTGTTTGACATGTAATAATGAATTAAGCATGATTAATTGGACTAATTTGGTGCTTCGGAAATATCGATTTAGTCGATTAATCATATAATGCACTTTTGGTAATTAAATTGTGAAAATTGGATTTTTGGATTTAATTAATTGGGCCTAATTTTGGAAATTAGAATTTAATGTTGTAATTGGGCCTTTTGGGCTTGATTTATCAAGTTTGGTTTAGGCCAAGTGGATTGGATCCAATTGGGCCCAAAACCTTAACCATAAAGCCCAATTGCGACTAATGAACCTTTAATGATTAATTGGGCCTAATGGGGCGAAATTGATTTCTAAGGCATTTTGGGTGATTCCAATATTGGGCTTTGGTTGCCGAAGCCCATGCCTAAAGAAATTAATTGAAGCCCATTAGACTTAAATTAAATTGACGTTGGACGTTAATCGGACTTTGAGTCCCGTTACGATTAAATTTGGAATTTAAATCGTAAAAGGTTTATTAAATATAAAGTGCAATATTTAATTTGGAATTGAATAATGAATTAGTATTAAATACATGTTAAATTTGATTTAATGATGTAGTTTAATTTAATTCATGAATTCGTACTTTGAGTACTTATTCGCAAAAACGAGTTTGACTCGATCAAAATCAAATCGTTGTTTGAACATTGGATGATCACTTAATTATCAGATTAATTAATTTGATTAGATTGATTGATAGCATGCTTGTGTGTGTGAATACATGGTTGTGTTGAATGAATAATGTATATCGGATGGATATTAGATGGGTGGGCAATTTTGGAAATTGTAATAAATTCGATTTATTAATTGGACCTGCGTGTCCAGCCTTATCACCTTCTTTCTCTTTGTATTCTCTTCTCACCTATTCCCCTATGTGTATGAGGTTTCTTTAGAAGTGTAGTGAAACGGGTAGAAGTAGTACAAGTGCTAGCTTGAGTGAGAAAGGGAGAGATTTGATCTAGGATCAATGTGTTAAGTATCCATCCGCATATCATTATTATTTTATTTCATACTCGCTTTATTATGTATTTAGAATGCATGTTTAAGGGTGTATGATGATGAGACCTTAACAAAGATAATTAAATTGGTAGCCAATTTGCACGCGAAAATCCCTCAATTTATATTAAGCGATTATCCTTCCATTGAATGGTTCTTGTTCAAGATCCGATTGGCATTGGTTTGTTGGCCAAAGTCAAGACCTTGTCAATTGGATGTATTTGAATCATGAGAGTTTTGTTCCACATCGGTGTCTAGTCCAAGTTGTGATTTGTTGGCCAAAGTCAAGATCACTTCTTGTCCAAATACATTGATTACGAAACTTTCCTTGTCAATGGGTCCCGCTTAACTGGAATCATTAGGTTTGTTGTGCCAAAGCCAAGGCCTAGATGATTCGGAGGATAAGGATAGGAAAATGTATTAGATACATTGGCATAAGTAATATGTTTAGGACTTGGATGTCCACCTAACCGGATCTAGGAATTGGATTGGATCCAATTGATCTGTGAGATCTACCTAGTTAAATAGCATACAGCTTGTTGGCCAAAGTCAAGGTTGTATGTTATTTAATAGGATCCTAGCCCACTAGGAAACGCGGTTTCCCGAGTACTCCACAGAGGGTTAGAGGCTCGACGAAAAATAGTGGGAGGCAAGAATTGAATTTGCAACATTCGTTCAATTACTCGCTAAACGCGCTCATTTATATTTTACTCGTCATATTAATCAAAAGTATTAGTTGGACTAATATTTTATGTTGTTTTAAAAATATATATATAGTTGGACTATATACAAACTTATTCAATATATAGTTGATTTTATAATTGAATTATAGTAATCAATATAATTGAATTTAAAATTATAGTTGATTTTATAATTGGATTATAGTAATCAATATTAAAATTATAGTTGATTAAATAATTGGATTATTGTAATCATTATAATAAATAGTACCTTTATTAAAATTGATTAAATAGTTGGACTATTGAAATCAAGAAAAAATTTAAAAAGTTGAATATTTAAAATATATAATCCTTGGATTAAATGTTTTAAATGATTCAATTTTCAATTGGGAATTAATAATAGGTTAATTTATTTGATAAAATAACTTATTATGACTAAGCCCATTATTAAGCAAATAGTAGAGCATAAAGTCTTTGGAAGATTTATGTGATGATGACTTTAGTGCTTAATTAATATACTTATAATAAATCTATCTTTAGATTTAAAAGTATTAAAGTTGCAATTAATTGACTATTCTAGTGGAGAAAAGTCAAAGTTTGCAATTGGGCATGTAGCACAAGGTGCACATCGTTTCGATATTCCAAGGCTTGGCCAAAGGTTTGTGAAATATTGAAAAGGATAATGACATATCCCAAAGTGACTACCATTTGGATATGGAAGACACGAAGGAATTAAAGAAAGGGCGAGGCTCTAACTTTAAAAATATTTGTCAAAGTTATGTTTACTACTAGTATTGAAATTGGATTTTAAATACTTAGTGTGGTACATATACATATATGTATTGACGTTCAGAATCCGCTGTGAGCTGGATACTGGCTTCAAGCCGAGATTTCTCTGCGAACGGAAACGGGACGAAAGTCGCTGTTTCGACCGTAGATACCTAAGTTTAGGAACTACCCTTTGGGTATGTACTTAAATTAGGAAATGTTATAATGTAACTAGTTTATCTAGAGACATTATCTCTATATCAGTGTTTAATCCATTGCGGATAAAACCTTTATATTCTAGAACACTAAAGTGTTTCAATATATAAAGATGATACTGAGATAAATACATTGGATGTAAATAACAGAATTTATATTTTGAATATAAATAAAATCTCAAACATATAAAATGACAAATAAATAGCTCAAATTGATTTGATCAATAGAGACTTATTTGTGGCATTGTTGTCTGGGACACAATTAAACAAGACTCGTATATCCACACTTTTATAGAGTGGATACTAGGACTGATTTGACTATTCAAATAAGGTCTACGAATCTAGTTTTTTAGGTTAAATACCTAAAATACTATTTACTTGGTAATAGTAAAAGAGCCACCGATCTGTTAGCCCTATTCATGGTGAATTAAGTGGGCCCATATCTAGCTAGGCTAGATGTGAACATGAATATTTCGTGACCTTAACGGATGTAGCATCACGTTGTGGTTATGTGTTTCTTTTGAAGAACACAGATCGGAAACTTTTGAAGTTTTGACACGAAGAAACAAACAGATCGGCTATAGTATTATTCCGCCACGGTAAGACCATAATGGAAAATACTTAAGCAATAAGTTTCATATATAAATGAAAGAGTACGGTGTTCTTTCATGTGAGGACTCCTCCCGAGACACGTCAGTTAGACGGTGTGTCTGAACTAAAACCGAATTTTGTTGGACATGATAAGGTTTATCACGAGTCGCTCTAAGCTACTATTTCCTTCAACAGGATATGTATTGACAGTGCAAAACTTATTTGGAATAAGGTTCCATATAAATCTGTTTGACAGATATCATATAGGATATGAACAGGGAAAGAAACGAGGTTTCTCATTCCTGATAATTTGGGTATGCTAGGCATAACGTTTGGTTGATACCAAACTAAGGACCCAAATTGGATAAGTGCCAATATAAGTTATCCTAAGGGAAACCTTAAGTATAGTACTTATAAATCCCACTTGAGAACAATGTAATTGTTGCTCACCATGCGGTTTTCCTGAGAGGAATACCGATATGCAGTGGTCAGTGGGAGGATAGTGATACTCGATGAAAATCGGAGTAATACTGTTCAAGGCACGAAGTCCTTAATGGAACACAAATAGTTCATCTATGATGAATCTATACCATTAATCTTCAAATACACAAGAAACTAGTAGATCGGATTGAGTCAGAAAACACACCTAGGGTATGGGTTTCTGATCTAACCTCATAAAGATGTCAATATTATGGTGGTGTACCATCCGACTACATTACGAGGAAGTGATACGAGGTATCGACTCCCTGTTATGGCAAAGTGCCATGAGTCCGAAATGGATTCCATGTATAACAACTATGTTTGGATACTAGTTGTTGTACCACAAGGCGTTGTGCCTATGGTACATTAAACGTCTTCAAGGAAGACATACATGGAAGGCAACATACCAACGTGCAAACCTAAGGTTTTGACGGAAAGGTATCGTTATCAACATTATGTTAATAACGGTTCAACCTTTTACATGTTGCCATGGTAAATCCATTTTGAAGATGCTTGTTGATAACTGTATATTTCATTTATGAAATATGTCAGTTACAAATCAAAATCGCTTTCCTGAAAAGGAAACCTTTTGGAGGATGTTTACAACATCCTGACGATTTTGTATAACCGACAAACAAGGTTTGCGGGTTATTCAATCCATGTTTGGATTGATGCAAGCATGAGGTTCTTGGAACTGTTGTTTTGAAATAATCATAATGGTTTATGATTTGACTCAAAACGAAATAATTCTTGTGTATATAAGGAGGTTAGTGGGAGAGCGCACTGACAGTGAAAATTCCCATAAAGCTATTGTTGAAAGCTTGGCTTTCAATCGAAATTCTCCGTAGAATTCTGGGGAGTAACAACCTTTATTCAAGGAATAAAGATCTACTGGGATAGATTTGGAGTTGTTAACACTCTCTGGGAAATTGTACATTTAAAATGTACTTGTATTGGTGTCTCATACGCTTCAAGCATATGGAGTCACAATCAGGTCAATCCAAGTGACAGTCACTGGATTGAAGTTAAGAATATCTGTTAGTATCTCAGAGAACTAAAGATGTTATCTTAAACTATGGAGAAGGAGAACTTGAAGTGACTGGGATCACTGTAGCAAGTTTCCAAACAATTAAATACTACGGTACTATAAAGTTTGAAGGACGGGACAGTGAGCTGGAAATCTTCCTAGCAAGATAACTGTTGCCGAATAAACAACAAATGCGGATTATTGCTGCAGTTGAGGCAGCAATAGAAGTCTTTTGGGTCGAAAGTAAATCTAATTAGATTAGATATAGTTCTGTTAGCAGCTGAGCTAGGCGTCAGCATAGGCTAAGGAATTAAAGGTCTCATCGACGATCCAGATATATACTTCTATATCATCTGATTCGTTCGGATCATACATCGTGGCGATGTGATGATCGTATAAATCGCGTCAAACGATAATCGAACAAATCCGCTGACGAAAACCTTTCCTCAGCAATTTGAGCGAACCGTACATAGTTTAGGTGTAGGACACTTGAGTGACTCGCAATGTGCCAAGTGGGAGATTGTTGGACAAAATGACCCATAGCGTCACTATTTGCACAGATCATTGTGTTGTTGTAGCAAATTAACTATGTAACAAGGAAATTGCACTCTCGTCATTTGTGATTAGATCACCTTAGATATATAAATGAAGAGAGGTCCCTATGATTAGTTCCTGGATTGAGATGATATGAGACAGTATCAGTCCACGAAGGATTAATCATTAAATATCCCTAGCCGTAGTATTATCGAGACTGGACATCGATAATGCGGAATAGGCTAGTATTGCACTTGTGCGCGTTGTGAGGGCACAACGGCATAGTTCTCATATATATAAGTATTGGATACTTGTGCAAGTGCGATAGGAGGTCGTGTTTCACCGATGGTACGGGAAACAGCTTCGCTCTGGATAGACCCTTCGGAATCCCATTGGTATTATGACTAGGTGTCTATGGGAGGCCGAAATCAAGGTAGGTGTGTATAGTCTTAACCTGAGACTTACATCGCTAATACTTACGACAATCGGTAAACTTTGGTTTTGGTGGTGGGGGATCTTAACTGGTTCTGTGTCACCTCTTCTGGGTTTATCAGGAATCGTTGTGTATGGATGTGATGTCGAGATGGAAGTGTCACTCCAGTCATAATGGAGATGATGTCACGCAGGATACGGTATTAGTGCTCTTAAAGTGATGTGCATCCAATCGTGATATTATGACCAGGTCATGAATATCCGATTATAGAGACTAGTTACCAGACATCCGATATGTGTTTCGGACGGGGCAGACACTTATCCAGCCCCAGCCCTAGCACGTGATTATCCGATACTGGGCCAATATGCACAATACATTGTATACTACGCTTGATACAGATCTAGATATTCTTTGATGAATATGTCTGGGAACCTGGGAAGACTTGGTGCTTTGCTAGGAGTCGACCTGTGTCTCGTAAATCGGTAGAAGTAACGTGGTACTTGATTACGGTACGTGATTCGGTACTCCGACGACCGTATTTACTGCCAGATTATCCGGGGATCTCATGGGTCGCTTCCCGATAATCCACCGATGACGCACAACTCGCACTCTTGAATAATCTGGGATTATAATAGAAGAGAGAAAAATTAATCTAGGATTAATAACGGAGATATTTTATCCGGGATAAAATGTCGTCTAAAGAGAGAGAACGATTAATTTGGGATTAATCGATGAATTAATATATTCGATATATTAAATGAAATTAGATTTCGACGCGGAATTAAAATTAGATTTTAATTTGGGCAAACGAGTTAATTCAGAATTAATTCGTTAGCGACGTAAATAATAATTTCGCCAGGCGTAATTATTTATTTAAATTCGATTGAATTAACGTCGCGACGTAAGCTCGGTATTTCGGAAATATCGAACCCGAACGCGTGAGTGCACGTGGGCCCACTTTCATTTGGAAACGTGTGGGGCCCACATGACACATGTCATTCTAATGCTTTGCATGTAGATAGTGTACAATGCACTCAATGTTATTGCATGGAAATTGAGTGTTTGACACTCTAAGCTATTGCATGTGTTGTGTCATAAATTTATTATTAATTTAATAAATTATGGCATAAATATAAATTGATTTTTGGTAAATCATTTTAATCAATATAACACAACTTCTTCTCTCTCAAATTTCTCTCTTCTCTCACGTCCAAATGAAGAAATTCTTCACTGGTTTGGAACCAGAAATGGCGTGAACAAAGGGAAGCCAAGAGTGGTTTCTCATGGTGAGAAATCAAGTGCTAGCACACTACGAGTCTTGCGAAGGTGGTAGGGAGGTTCCCCCATGAGACGGGATCCATCCGACGAAGATTGGAGCTCCGTTTCTTCACCCAATTTTCTGTTTTGCAGGGCAGTGGACTGCATGCAGTGGGCGTGAAAGGCAGTGCGTTTTTGGGCTTGAATCGTCTCCAAATCGACTCAACCGATCAATGTGAGTATTCCGCTACCTCCGTTGATGTGTTCACACATAATTTCATGTCTTGTTTGACCTTGGGACCTTATAGAAAACCAACACTAAATACTATAGGTTGTCCGGAGTGGACATTATACAGTCTCGTATTGAAATTTCGGGGAATTAACCGGTCATCCACAAGTCGTTCCATGAGTGTATTTGCACCTGAACATAATTTATATTATATTATCTTTGTCCTGTGATACCACATTACTACAACGTAGCAGTAATAAGACTATTGGTCATTCCAAATTCTCCCCTCTTAAATAGGATTCGTCCTCGAATCCTCTTTAAACTTGGGATCTTATCATAGATCACATGATTTATGGGTTCCTTACAAACCACCAGCTTTAAATGATTACATACCCATCTCATTTTCATCAATTGTATTATATTATTTCCCAATGATTTTCCTTGTGCTATCATTATACTATGAAATAATGTGATGATTATGTTGAACCTAGACTGTCATGACTGGGAAGTTTTATCTAGGATTTTACAATAACTTGTTTGTGTTAACTCTTACTTGGCTGTAACTATTTTGTATCATCGGTGCTTCTATTTGGCTTAGCAACAAAGGTCTTTACCTGACTGATCGCTTTCCACTTGATCAGTAAGTATATGATGTTCTATACCTTCCTTAATATTTAACTCATGCCTCGTACCTCTAGTTATACTTGGGTAAACTGCTTCAGAGTTCATGGCTTCAGTAATTATTCTTGAAATATTTACTGAGAGGTGCTACCTTGTTCTCGTTTCCTACGATCTTTGCTGAGTATCCTTGACTATTCCTTTTTTGGACTTCTAGTTGTACTCATCATTCTTTATCTCCAAGAAATCTCTTTCTTTAATTTCCTAACTCATCAATCCTTGACTTGATCAAGGTACCTTTAAGTCTCACGAAAATATTAATGTCTCTTTGGTTGGGCTTCCACACTCCCTTTTTAGATTTGGCCCTCGTCGTAATTAACAACGCTTGTACTTGATACTCCTTGTGTTCCACTTGTCCAACTTGATATTACTATTCTTTTTCATCACTTAACTACTTAGCTCTCTATATTCTCCTTGTTGGACTTCAACCACTTATGAACTTCTCTCGTTAAGTTCTAACATCTCTCGTTATTTAAGGGGGTTTAGGATTCCTTAACCTACTGGTACTGTCTATCGATGACACTAACATTTAAAATATTGTTTCTGGATAGTTTCCTAATAATCCTTCTTAATTAACTAAAGAGCAGGTTTATTGTATGCACCTTGGTGCCTAAACCACATTCCTTGTTATTATCATTGATGCTGGTGATTTGGTCTGCAAAAGTTCATACTTTTTGGTACTTTGTTTTCAAGGGTCGTTACTCATATACTTGCCAATACTCCGTAGCTTGAGAATTCATTTTCTACCCTAATTACAGCTTCGTAATAACTTATCTCTTCGATTTCATACTATGATATGAATCTACCAAACCACCAATACCCGTGGCTAAAGCCGTCCCAAAACCGTGGTGATTTGGTCAACTTAGACTAGGGCCGGGTACCTTATATGATTACTTGACCAAAATTACCTTTGTGTTACTTACTTATTAAGTATTCTCTCCTACCATCATTGTAACTTAACAGCTTCACTCCCTAACTTTTTCTTAGTACACTTTTCATCCTCTGCTTTATTCTACTATCTACTGAGAACTTCCTTGGTCCTTATTTCTGCTTTCTTACTGAGGAATATTTTCTTTCTTTACATACTCATTATTTCATCAAGCCTTGGTTCCTTGGAGTCCCGGTTATTACTTGACTACTAATTTATTTCTGTACTACTACATCTTAACAACTTCTTTTATGACTCTCTTACACAAAACTATCTCTTACATTTGTTTCTTCTCTAAACTACATCTGAAGGTCTTATGTTTTTGGTCTTCATTTACTATACTTTCACCTAATTCTGGGAATTTCTTGAGGTAACCTTAAAGATTCGTTTCTGCGATTGTTGTCCAACGAGGGTTGGGAGGGTGGGAACTTATCCTGAGTTTTTTCTAATTATAGTGATCTAAATACATATATTGTTCATTTATGAGCCTAGAACTCTCATTAATGTATATATCTGATATCTTTCCTTACACTAGGGTGCTACTACTAAAAGTGTATGGTTTTCCTTCTCCAACTTTACTTTTGATCATTTTCAACTATCATAAACACTACCTCTTCTAGGAAATCCTTCTAAAGCCATGCTCTCTAATAACTTCCTATTACTACCTTTGTACTCATTCATGTTTAGTCTCTATTATTTAACCCACTGAATTCATTATTCTCTTCCTCTGAGTACTGCTATACTCTTTTTGCTATTCTTCCTTAAGAGACTTGTTATGCTACAAGGTTTTCTTCCTTGTCTCAGCTCCTTAAACTCCTTACTCCTTACCTTTCTTAGAACTTTATTTACTTCGATTTCTTAGGTCATTTTTCTACTAAATCTTTGGTTCAGGTGCTACTTTTACCTAATTCTTCTTTAATTCAACTTATTATAGCTTCAAACCATTATATCTCATGCTTCTTATCTGCGTTTCATCGAATTTATCAATTTGGCTGTTCTAGCCATCTCGTGATTTATCTATCTGTCAATTGCTCTTCTTTACTGGCTTTTCTCTTTACTGGGCTCACAGTTGAGGGGTGAGCATATACATTCCTTAAGGATCTATGGATACGCACTCTGTTTTACACTTAAGCTCAGTGATGATTTGTTTAGGTGCCTATATACTTACTAGAATCGAGGTTCCTATAAGAAAAATGTCATCATTTGTTCTAGAAGAACTTAGTTGACTATTCTATGTCTTGGGTCCACAACTATTATCAGCTATATATGCTACTGTCTTCTTACTATGTTAACAATGTATTTGAATGTTCTGAATTTCCTAGTTACTCTTCACATCCCTTTTTACCTTTTACATAACCTATTTCTTTGCTCTACGCCTTGCTGCTGAGGCTTGTGGTGTTTCACTCTCCTAACCACTTCCAAGTTCTCCACTCTTTATTCTCATTATTAGTCTCGGCTTTAGCACTCTGTTATACTGCCCATATTGGTATTTTATCACTCCAAAATATCTCCAACCTCTTTGTTCTAGTCTTGTATACTCCCATGGATTTCCACTAACTTAGGCTGATATGTAGGTTCTACTGCATTTAATCTCTCTTATGGACTTATATTAGTCTTGCAAACCTCACACTAACTTGCCTTGATCTTTAAGTTATACCGGATTCTCTTCTTATATCCTTGAAAACTTCCTTAATCTTTTTATAGGTAGCCTGTTATCAAATGTCTTTCCATTTCTTAAGATGAACCTCCGTTAGATTTTCTTACGGTGGCCTACATCTATGCTGGTTGGAACTGCTTTATATCTCGTCGGTTCTTTTCTTTATATCTCGATGGTTTCTATATCATTGTTCTGTTACAATATGTCCTGGTAGAGTCTATTGCTCACATAGGGTAGGTATTAGATAGACTATGTCAGGACAACTTCCTTAACTGGTATCACGGAGGAGGGGGGAATTCGGATAGGTCGGGGCCTTTTTTTGGATTCTTTGATTAGGGCAACTGATCGTTCTTCTGATGTCATTCATCTTATTTGTCTGTGGGTCTGGGTTTAGTGAATCTAGAATCTTTACCTTGTTATGGCATTTCTCATCTATTAGAAGCCTCTAAAATTGTTCCTGATTTCTTGCTTCTTCTGCCTTAAGGCTATCCTTGGTTATTCGAGGAACTCGCTATCTATACAAGATACTCATGAGCTATTGAATATGCTTGGAAAAATTTCCTGATGAGGAAAAGAAATTTCGCTTTGAGGGAAAGAAACTTTACTTAGATCTATTTGGCATTTTACTCTTGTTGATGGTGTTTTCAGGCACTATGGTATTTAAAACAGCACGACAAGGGTAAAAGGGTAATTCCCTTCTTGGGCGAGATCATTAATACCAACCCGACCCATGAAAAGCCAGCAGCAAGGGCCCAAGCACTTCGCAATAAGAGGCCGAGCACATTATGGTTACAGACCGAGCTCTTTATGATCGGTAGCCGAGTACTTTGGTGTAAATAACCGAGCATTATCAGATCGACAGCAGTATTCTCAATTCAGAAGACTATCATGACCGACCTCATGAAGACCGACCATACAGCAAGACATGTCCCGGAAGATGACACCATATCCTTACGGATAAGAAGACAATCCTACCTCCATAGGAGATACTGATGAAGACAGTGTCCTAGAAGGATAAAGGAAAAAGATAGATTTGATTAAGGAATCCTTGTGGGAACATGAGAATGTTTTCAACTAGGAATCCTCATACTAGAAGGAATCTGATTTCTTCACTATTATAAATAGAAGGGTAGAGCATGTGTAAGGGGATGAGAATCAATATCAATCTCATTGTGCTAAAAATTGTAAAGCACAAAAGATACCAGTTTCAGCAATAAAAGAATAGTCATGTTTGTGTCCGTGGACGTAGGTCGGATAAAAATCCATCGAACCACGTTAAAACTCCTTGTTTGATTGGCGCATTATCTACCTTCTGCTAAGTTTGCCTTTGGTTTCCCCCATAACCAAACAAATTCACTATTGAAGGAGGATTACTTCAGGAGTGATATTCCCATATTACCCTGAGACCAAAATCCGCCGTCAACAACTCTTATTTAAGCTTGTTATACTCTTCTTTACTACAAGCCCTAGTATTATCTTTTATTATATAACTTTGTGTCTCTGATTCTTACTATAGGTTTCGGCATTTTCTTATCTATCTGCTTTTGTACCTCTATCTTTATTTACTTCTGATTACTTAGATATCTACATTCTATCTTTTACATATTTTTCTAACTTTTTCTTTCTCTTTCTTTTTTTTCCTGGGTGGATACTCATGAGACCTTTCTATCTCTTTCTGCCTCTTTATCTTTCCTTGTCTCTGGCTATCTAAACATATATACATTCTTTCTTACTTTCTCATAGCTTTCCTATCATATATCTTAGGGTAACTTTTCTTAAATCATTACTATTAAGTTTCATAGCTCGCTATAAACTTCCGGTAATAAACCAAGATAACTGCATGAGAATTCTAGAGTGTCGTTGTTCTCATAAGGAATACTATTCGATTAATCTGGGAAGGCTTACTAACCTATCTATAGAACTTTTAGGACGTACTCGAGGATCGGATACTGGAGAGGTAGTGCCCCGCATACAAGTATCCCGAACATACTATGTATACAATACCCGAGCACTCTACCCACTGCAGTCACTGACTCCTTATACTATACTCTGATACCATCTTTGTAACATCCCTGATCTGGAAGATGTTACCAGTATGGGATAGATCGTACTAACCCCGTAAGCTCTGACTTTCTAACCATAAACAGATACAATTACTCTTTTCTTTAATTGATTTATTTATGTGTGGGATTGTAGCCCAAACTCAAAAACTTATCATACAAACTTAACATTTGAGATTGTAGACTTAAAACACACTTTTACAATTACTATCTCAAGATCAAGGAATATTACATAAATTTTACTTAACTCTGACTAGACTCTCACTCTTTCTGACTTGGACTGGTGGACTCCATACACTAGTGACTGCATCAGTATCCGTCCTCCTGAGCTTGTCCTCCGAGAATACCTGCAACCATAGAAAACTGGGAGTGGGGGGTTAGATCGTTGTACGATCTAAGTGAATGGACGAAAATCTGAAATGCTATATAAAACATTTGGTTCTAAAATCTCATTTCAGAAATAAGTTTATATGAAATTCTTTTTCTAAAAATCTTGTCTGAAATCTCACTGAAAACTGCTTTCTGAAAACCTTTTCTAAAATCTGAAACTTTGAAAACTATTTTATGGAAATCTGGTATATGAAACTGATTTGTATCTGAAAAACTTGATGTATGAGGGTGTTACGTATCACCATCCCCCCATACGCCTATCTGGAGCCAGGAATGCAAATCCATGACTTTGGGGCGTTACGTATCGCCATCCCCCAAAGCATGCCACTCTTGTAACTGAAACTGGTGGTCTTGGGGCGTTACGTATCGCCGTCCCCCAAGCCACATAACTAGAAATGTGGGTGCGGATCTATGCTACCCACCAAGCTCTGAAACTATGGTCTATGGGCGTTACGTATCACCGTCTCCCTAGCCCTGATCTAGGATCTGGGGGCGTTACGTATCGTCGTCCCCCCAGTCCTCTACATGTGCATATGTTCTCTGTCCATCAATTCCATAACTGAATGAAGTTGCATACTGAGGTGGGGTTTTCCCCATGCCTCGAAAATCAAAAATCAAATGTCATAAAAACATTTCTTTTTTCAAAACATACTAAGTAAAATATAACTAATAATAAAATAAATATGTTTTGAATAAAGCATAGTAAAAAAAATCAACTGTAAAAGAAAATGTCCACTCACTTATTAGAATCTGGCTAGTGCTAGATTACTTCGTCGAAGGAGATTGCAGTCCCTACAATGGTCTATAAGTCATAATTTGGTTAGATTATAAACCATGAGACAAATTTGAAACTAGACAAAATTTCTCAATTCAAGTACGTGATATGTTGGGAAGTGGCCGCGAGTGCGCAACGGAAAATCAAGAAGAAATTATGATGTCGCTATCCCTTTGCCCAAAACCCATTTGTTTTGATTATTATACAAGCCTATGCATGTTACTATATATTCTAAGCATAAAAACTCATAAAACATGCAAAGAACATAAACCTAAGCATGCTAACTATCATAAGAACTCTAATTAAAATAAAGAAAAAAAAATCTTACTTGAACCGAAGACTCCTCAAGTCCTCCCTCCAATCTACAAGCTTTTCTCGAACTCAGCAAGCTCTTCCACGTTCCAAAGAGCCACCCAAGTGTGTGGCCTCCAAAGTTGCACACACCAAAGCCAAAACTCAATGGCAAGACTACGTCTTGAGTGCACAGGTATTTTGCCATTGGTGCTAGCCTAGGCAAATACCTCAAAACTTTTAACTCGAGGTTCCTCTAGTCAATTAGACTTCAAGATCCTTAAAATTAGTGGCTTACTCTTAAACTTTAGAGTTGCTCACTTATATAAACCCAAGATATGAAAGGTTTGGTGCAAAAATTTTTAAAGAATTCTTTGGGTTTATATAGGTGCTACATATACAACAAAATTAATTAAGAATCTGATGTGGGATAAATGCTAATTTAATCTTAGCCATTGGATCTTAATTTAGTGGTTTAATGAGATTATAAAACCCTAATAAGTGTTTGGGCCGAATTGGAATTCAAAACAAATAACAAAAAAAATTACTATTCATGTTACTATTTATTTATTTATTTATTCCAATTCCCAAAGTGCCCCTATCGTCATTCACCAATCTCTAAGCCACTATGGAACCTCATAAATGATCTGTTCAATAATTAAACACATTGAACCATTTATGAACAATTCCTACAGCAATCATATATGCTGTTAAATTTGTACTGTGCATTGTTAACCATTGATTTCGACTTTGTTGTGTGTGACATTTTGGGTTCCCCTCAAGTTGGACATGAAATGAATCGTGATAATTTAATTGAACATAAATTATCCTCCGATCAGATGGTCGTTCGATTTCAATGACCAATGTTGACATCTAGCAACATTCCAAGACCCTCAAATGAGAAGTAAAGATATATATACCCATTCTGTATGCGATTTATATATGATACGGTCCCTCGCCTCACTGTATCCCTACATTTTGACCTAGGGTATGGAAAGTGTCCACCCATATAGTCAAAGGTATGATGTGTAGGGGTTTTAGGGGCTAAATCCGGTAACGCAGCGGAAGCGGCGGAAGATCATATCTTCCGATTTCAAAAATTTTTCTCGGATTAATTAAATAAACATATTTATTTAATTATCCAATAATCAAATTATGAAATAAAATTCAAATAAATCATATTTAAGTGAATTTACCAAATTACCCTTACTTTAGTATTTTGTCCATTTTAGTCCGAAATTGATCTAATCAATTTTGAATGATTCTAAATCATTTCTAAGATGAACTTAGCATGTTCAAAACATCAAAACACCAAAAGCACCAAAAATCCCAAATTTTTAATCCTTGGCCGAATGCACCTCCAAGGTGCCATTTTGTGTACTTTGTCATTTCATGCATCAAAACACATCAAGATGTAATCCAATGAACATGAAACTTTATATGCATTATATACACATCCAAATACACAACATATATGAAAACCCCAAAATTTGGAATTGGTCATGAACCCTAATTTTTTAATTTCTTCAAATTGGACAAATTAGACCAAATTGGTTAAATCAACTACTTCAATCATGTTTATTCCATCCAATCAAAGTCTCAACACAATGAAACCACTCAAGATCAAATCTAGGTCATCTAAGAGTGGGTCAACAACTCTAGATTAGCAACATGGTTTCCAAAACCTTAAAAGAAAGCTTATAACTACAATAGTCACAACCTTCCTTCATCATACATGCACAACACTTCCATCAAAACTTCCATCAACAAAAACACAAGGAATAAAGAAATAAATAACCTAAGAACATCATATGTTAAAGCCTAGATCCTAAGGAACATTTTCCTTTCTAATAGCAAGTTGGAAAAACTCACTAAAATTCAAGCTTTCTTTGATTTCTTCTTTCTTTCTCACAAGCTTCCTTTGCTTCCATTAATGGAGTTTTTCTTTTAAAGTGTATTAGGTTAACAATGAAATGAAATGAAAAACAATATATACTTGTATCAAAGATGCCTTGGCCGAAATTCACCAAACCAAATACAAGTTAATTAATTTCAATTTCATTTCACCTTACATTTGATCAACTTGATAAAATATCTTAATAACACTTTATAGATATTTAATTAAGTCAACAAATGCAACTAAGAAAAATATATCTCTTATATATTAAGTGTATTGGCCGAAATTAAAAGAAAATAAAGGAAAAAGATATTTTTATTTTTCAAACAATTTTGAACAAATATCTTAAGAAGTCAAAATCAATTTGACAATCTTTTCCTTTAATGTAAAGTCAAACATTTACACTTATAATCATTTCCTAACTTTATCATTTGGTGATATATTTATATTTTAAATATATTAATCATTTAACAATTAAATAATTAAATAATTAATTAAATACAAATATATCAAATATATGTATTATATTTACTTTAAATATCTCAAATACATATATTGATGATATATGTCAAATACCTTTATTTGACTATTTATTAATGTGTATTTAATAATATCATATATTAAATACAAATACACATTAATTAGGAAATGACGGTTCGGCCCGTTCGCATGTATTTTTCGTTTAACGATTAAACGATTTATAAATAATCATCATTATTCATAATTGTTGCTCTAGTGCTCTACGAGTATGTTTCATTATTGAGACTCTCTAGATTCAGGTATATCCGTCATGAAATCCAATTTCATGTACATAATCTATCCACCTGTAGATTATGATGATCACGGATAAACTGGCTGAATCATACAGGTCGAGGTCATTGCATACGTATAATCCCTCCGTCACAGGTATCCAGATAATCCCAGAGATATAGATGTAAACGTCAAATCTCTATAGGTATTATCTCATCGACGTATCTATTAGCAATCTCTAAATAACACTCGGAACTTACTTCCGATGTATATTGTGGCCACAGATTTAACAGACTGCTAAATATATATGGACTACATATGCTCTGTACACAGAACTGACGGATCCTATCTTGACACACACAAGATATCCTGAGGATCGATCCACACCCAACGAACAGGCGGAGGTCTGATCTAAATAGATCGGTGACGTGACTGCCATCTAAGTGTGGAGGATGTCTCATACATCCACAGTGGTGTCTCAAGTCGAAGGACCACTATGCTACTCAACCCGAGAAGATTCTTATTGACGTTGGCGTACCATCCATTAAGAATCTTCGGTGAGCCGTTCAGTGTTTATCCATTATAAACACCTACACGTCTATACGAGTCTCCCTAGACTTATGGTTCATTGGGATAAACCATCGGACCAAGTCTCGATATACGACATGTACTGGTCTCAACAGATTTGACTAACCGACCCGTGTTAGCAAATCTTGACCAGGAACTATGTTTGATAATATTCATGTAGCAGTGACACTTCCCAATGTCAATTACAAACTAACTTTGTAACTGTGTACTGCATTATATATTATCGGGCCTTTGTCTAATATATACATATCACTAAACCACATTTAGTTTCAATCTAATCGTAATCAGATCGAATACGTATATAAGAACAAGAGGTGCAACCATAAATAAGTAATATTATGGAATAAGGGGATGTTCGTATTCATGAATCAGACATAAATACGGTCCGGAATGGCGCTCTGAGCACCAACCCCAACATGATGTTGATAGTGTCATGAATCGTGCTAACCCAAGAATCTCACATGATTCTTCCGCTGCGGCCACAGTCTCAAGCACTGATCACACATATCAACCCGCGAACTGGAATACTACTCTTATAAGAAAATATTATCCAAGAGAGTGGCGATTCTCTGTTGTATCTTTACAAACTTCTGTTGGATAATATGACCCATAGCGTCACTATTTGCACAGATCATTGTTGTTGTAGCAAATTAACTATGTAATAAGGAAATTGCACTCTCATCATTTGTGATTAGATCACCATAGATATATAAATGAAGAGAGGTCCATATGATTAGTTCTTGGATTGAGATGATATGAGACAGTATCAGTCCACGAAGGATTAATCATTAAATATCCCTAGCCGTAGTATTATCGAGACTGGACATCGATAATGCGGAATAGGCTAGTATTGCACTTGTGTGCGTTGTGAGGGCACAACGGCATAGTTCTCATATATATAAGTGTTGGATACTTATGCAAGTGCGATAGGAGGTCGTGTTTCACCGATGGTACGGGAAACAGCTTCGCTCTGGATAGACCCCTTGGAATCCCATTGGTATTATGACTATGTGTCTATGGGAGGCCGAAATCAAGGTAGGTGTGTATAGTCTTAACCTGAGACTTGCATCGCTAATACTTACGATAATCGATAAACTTTGGTTTTGGTGGTAGGGGACTTTAAACAGGTTCTAAGTACACCACTTCTGGGTTTATCAGAGAGTCGTAGAGTATTGGGTGTGATGTCAAGACGGAAGTGTCACTTCAGTCATATTGGAGTTGATGTCACGCAGGATACGGTACTAGTGCTCTTGAGTGTTGCGCAACCAATCGGGATATTGTGACCAGGTCATGTATATCCGATTATAGAGACTATGTTACCAGACATCTGATATGTGCTTCGGACGGGGAAGACATTTATCCAGCCCCAGCCCTAGCACGTGATTATCCGATACTGGACCGATATGCACAATACAATTGTATACTACGCTTGATACAGATCTTTGATATTCTTTAATGGATATGTCCGGAGAACTTGGTAGACTTGGTGCTTTGCTAGGAGTCGACCTTGTCTCGTAAATCGGTAGAACGTAGTACTTGGTATGTACGTGATTCGGATACTCCGACAACCGTATTTACTGTCAACTTATCCGGGGATCTCATGGGTCGCTTCCTGATAATCCACCGATGACGCACAACTTGCACTCTTGAATAATCTGGGATTATATAGAAGAGAGAGAAAATTAATCTAGGATTAATTACGGAGATATTTTATCTAGGATAAAATATCGTCTAAAGAGAGATAACGATTAATTTGGAATTAATCGGTAAATTAATATATTCGATATATTAAACGAAATTAGATTTCGACGCGGAATTAAAATTAGATTTTAATTCGGGCGAACGAATTAATTTAGAATTAATTCGTTAGCGATCTGAATAGTAATTTCGCTAGGCGAAATTAATTAATTCTCGTCGCGACGGAAATGCGTTAATTCGGAATTAGCGATACCGAGCCCGAAAGTGTTTGCGGACACATTCGTATTTTGAAACGAATGGTATCCGCAAATCACATCGCGATATCTCATCACTTGACACGAATAGATGATGGATGTATCTAGTCACCTTTATGGGATGATACATTGTCTCTATTCTCAATGTGTGATGATGATGAATTTTTGGAGGGAAATGCTTTTCACGGTTTTTGAAGAGTTTTTATCTAAAAAAATTCATTTTTGGTTAATGAAATACATCATTGCTTCTCTCTTTCTCACTTACGTTTTGAGAAACAAAAATGAAAGAAAAGTTAACACATTTTGTTTCTCTAACTCTCTCATCTCTCTCACGCCAAAACAGTGGCTATTCTTCACTGGTTTTGAACCAGTTTGGGCGTGAACAATAGGGAAGCAAGAGTGGATTTTCATGGTGAAAATTCAAGTGCTAGCACACTTACAAGTCTTGCGAAGGTGGTAGGGAGGTTCGACCATGAGACGGGATCCATCCGACGAATCTAGAAGCTCATTTTCGCAGCTCAAAACAGAAGATGGAGGACAGTGGACTGCTGCAGTTCATGCCCCAAAACAGTGAGCATATTGGCTTCAATCGTCTTCAAATCGACTCAACCAACCAATGTAAGTATTCCGCTATCTTCATTGGTGTATTCATGCTTGATTTTCATGTCTTGTTTGATCTTGGGACCTAGATTAAAACCAACAACTTCATGTGTTTCAACAAATGACCCAATCATACCCTTATGACTGGATCTTTTGAACCGGGGAAGGAGAATGTCAAAGTTATTTGATCCACACATAAGATTGTAAATACCTCAAAGTTATTTTCAATATTCTTGGGATGTGCTCGATGTGAAGGGGTGATCGGTAGTCGGGAAGGGCATCAAGCCCGTGGCACACCAATCCCGGGTGTCATTATCAAACCCCTGGGTGGAAGTGTTCTGATCTGGCTCCTTTCACCTTTGAGGATCCAGAACGCATCAAAGGATGGGGTACATGTGGGAAAAATAAGAACCCATCGCGGCACGCCAATCCCGGGTGTCAATATCAAACCCCCGAGGCCGGAGCGTTACTAACCCATGACTCGCATCTTTGAGGAGCAGCTCGGGTAAACCGGACCCAGGGAAGTTTCTTCCCCTTCGTGTTTGTTGGTGAATCCCGTTGAGAACCATCTCGGAGCACATGACATGGGGACGACAACATGGCCTCCATTACCATCGTGACCCCGGGTAAATCGAACCCATAGAGGTTTCTTCCCCTGCGAGTTGGCTGGTGAGTCCCGTTGAGAACCACCTAAGGAATGGCGCACACGGGGTGTCTTCTTCCCTCGTGGGGTATCTTCCTAACCGCCTCGGATCAGGAGAAGCGTGGCATGGGGAGGTTTCTGCCCTCATAGCGCTTGCAGACTCCATAGCCGCCCAACATGAGGAGGTTTCTACCCTCAGGGTCTCGGCCGTTCACCGATCCGTAGCCCGGCTAGCTGAGATGCTGAGTTGTAAGATTCAGAATTATGTTTTGGGAGGTACTAGGCAGGACGCTGCCTCGAGGCACCTGGGTTGTTATTTCTTTACGGATTTGTGTAGAGTATTTGCTAAGTCACCTACATTTTGTTAACTTTATCTTGTTCCATTTTTATTTTTCGCCGATGTCTTGCAAGGGGATGCCCGCGCCGGGATCCGCAGAGCCTCAGAGGTTGAAAATCTTCCCTCGTGTAAGTCTCAGACGTTCCACAAGCTTGGGGCTGGATTCGTTTTGCCGAGTCTGTTATGTTCCACCAGCTCGGGGCTGGATTCGTTCCGCCGACTCTGTTATGTTCCACCAGCTCGGGGCTGGATTCGTTCCGCCGAGACTATTATGTTCCACCAACTCGTGGCTGGATTCGTTCCGTCGAGTCTGTTATGTTCCACCAACTCGCGGCTGGATTCATTCCGTCGAGTCTGTTATGTTCCACCAACTCGGGACTAGATTCATTCCACCGAGTCTATTATGTTCCACCAGCTCGGGGTTGGATTCATTCCGCCGAGTCTGTTACGTTCCACCAGCTGGGGCTGGATTCGTTCCGCCGAGTCTGTTATGTTCCACCAGCTCGGGGCTAGATTCATTACGCCGAGGCTACTAATGTTCCACCATCTCGAGGCTGGACTCGTTCCGCCGAGGCTACTAATCTTTTCAACATCGGGGTCGGGTTACATCCCACCGAGTGCCTAACTTCTGTCTAAGGACGGATCATATGAAGACATTGGGGATTACCTGAGTTAGCACCAGAGAGGTTTTTTACATGATTCCTAAAGCCAACCACCTAACGGCTGAGCAACACACTTCTGATTTTTTAAAGTTCTCGGCACCAACTCGCACACTGGTTGGAACCAAGAACTATATGACATATGTTGATGGGTATTTCTGCAACTAAGGTATTCAAACAGTTCAGCAAGGGCAAAGAGGGAACTTCCATTTTTGGAGAGTCAGACGGCCAGATGTATAGGTCAGTTCTCAGGCAGTACTAGAATCCGAGCACCCCTTCCTCGGATCTGGCGCAGATTTCATGGGCCGACAACATCATAACCGAGGCCGACCACTTCGGACCGGCGGCTCGGTTTGATGTTATCTTACCTCCTGGAACAAGTTGATGAATTCGGATATTTCGGGTTAGGACGGAAACAATTTGGGAAGCTTGACAGATCACTTGGCCGACCTCTTGAAGACCGACGTGAGATCAGAGTAGTTGGACTTTTCCTTCCGACACGTGTCATTATTTGGAGGATCTTTCCAGGCTGGCATCATTATTGTTGCGTGTGGCAGTATAGAAATCAGGTTGACATGACAGGCCGTCAGACGACAGACTTGCTTTCGGCGATGACAGTCTTAGGGCATGAAGCCCGTCAATCAGTCGGAGACCACACGAGAAACGTCAAAAAGCTAGAGGAACAGTATTGTAATTCTCTGAGTATATAAGGAGAAGATAAATTCACTTGCGATGGGGATATAGAAAAATAGATAGCGAAACTTGTAACAAAGAGAGGATGAGCATTACTTGTATAAACTTGAAAGGCAAACAGCTCGATTTCGATTAAGACCTATCTCCAAACAGGTCGGCCGAGTTAGTTTTGATAATAAAACAACCCCCACCACTTTGTGCCCGTGGACGTAGGCAGGACTCGCTCCGCCGAACCACGTTAAAACCCATTTATCGATCTATGTGTTTATTTTCCCTTCTGCTAAGTTTTCTTTTGGTCCTCCATAACCAAACAAATTCACGGTTCAAGGAGGATTATCTTGGGAGGGTTATCTCGAAACTGCCCTTAGGAAGAAAATCACATGTCAACAAACTCAACTTCCAACTTTAGAGTGTTTCATCAAATATGTTGTCTTGTGTATGTAGATGTAGAAGTGTATATATTAAAAAACAATGTTGCTTTGTTAGATGTAATTATCTTTTGAAGTTTCATGCAATCATAGCTTCCTTGGTTGGGGTCTCATCAAATTACCTCAAGGTCCAAAAATTAATAGCACTATGTAAGCTTCAATTCATTAAAGGTTCCTTGAGAGTGATGTCAGGTAAATCACCATATAGGCCTACCTAACTCACGTGGGAAATAAAATATAAATCAACCAATTTCTTTTTCAGCCTTAACAAAGCATGTAAGCATTGAAAGCAACATGGAGAGTCCAATTGCATATTATCTCAATCACATGGGTCCTGAAACTTGAAAGCATGGTCTTGGTCCCCTATCTCTAGATTCCTGGTTATTGAATAAGCTTTGTTGTGAATACTGGCAGTTAGGTGTGGTGTGAGCAATGGTTTGCCAAGGATATGATAGATGCCCTATTTAATATGGTAAGTTCTGATTCTTAATAGTTAGGAATCGATTTTTTATGGTAAGTTTTGCTCACCTCTAAGAACAAGTTGAATACGGAGCAAAAATTTATGATGCCCATTTGTTTTCTGCACTGGTGCTTTAGATAATGGTCAATGGAAATTAAAATATTGAAATATTGATGTTTTATTTATTGGATCCATAATTTGTCTCATTCAATCCAAAACTTATTAAAATATGTCTTATAAATTAATGAAAATTTTGAATTATTAATTAGATCATTTTGATACGGAGAGTGTTTAAAACTTTATACAAAAATTAAATTTTATCCCATTAAATCAATATGTTTTTACTCAAATTTGTACAATAAATCCATGCTCTTTCGAATAGCTAATAAAATTAAGCTTAATCTAATAATGAAATTGTTGGTTAAATGCCCTATGTCCAATAGGGATAAATATGTAAATTTATATTATTGCATTGATTAATAAAATTTGACAGTTTATTTATAAGTATTGTCCATAAGTAATTTTGACTACTTGTAAAATAAAGTCCTTAGAATGACGATTAGAGAAATTAAATTAGTTTAATTTATGAGATCCAGTCATTCTTAAATGTTCCCGATCGTAGGATTATCAACGCAAGACATTGATAGATCCAGTTTAGATCGGCATATGTTATGTCTGCTTCTTTATCGAAGGAAGGTAGCTGATCTCATAAGCTACTAGTGAAAGTGTTCACTTAATCTAACATATGGATGCTTGTTGGAGAATAAGTACATCGAACTGACCCGCTTGAGAACCCATATGGAGTGTTATCCACATGTCTATGGGATTTCTCTTTGTAACGATAGTATGAATGATCCTTAGACTTGAGATCTTCATGACATCTTGTATGTGGATCATATATGCTTTGACATTACACATTCGTAGTCCATAGTGAGATTGTGTATAGGGTAATGATTGGGCAATATGAAAAGCATACGAAGATAGTGAAAAATCAATAAAGGATTCGTCGCTCTGGATAACATAAAGTCGATATCCCAATAGGCACGATTTGACATAAGTGATAATATAAGTCCATGGCCATGGCCATGGCGAATTCTGAAAGGAGTTTCAGAAACTCTATATACATATTATCAGCTTAAGTCAATGTTCTAATAGCCATGATTTAATAGAGTAGACATTTTTCATACTCTAGAATTGTTGGTGGGATATGTATAAGGCGAAAGGATTGAATTATGCGGTAATCGTATGCGAAATAGGTTTCACTAAAGTTAGTATTATTTCTTAATAGGGGTCATGATGCATTGCTAGATGCCGCTCTTGATCTATGAAAGTTAGTTTCTTAATTAAGGAGTTAATTGAGGATAAATTAATTAAATTAATTTATCGAGACTTCTGAAGTTTATAACTATCTTCATTGCCAACATAAGAAAGAACCTAATGGGTCACACACTTAAAAGTATTGAGGAGTTAATGATAAATTATGTAGATTTAAGTTTTAGGACTTACATGTTAAGTTCTTAAACTTTGGGATAAATTTGTGTAAGGAAATCTATTAAATGGTTATCTATCCTCAAGGAAGATCGTGGGCTATAAGTCTAGGGCTAAAACCTAAAATTCCTTTGTCAAGTTTATTTTAAGTTTACTAGATCAATCTTATTAATGGCTAGTTAACAAGAAACATTAAGCTTAAGACTTAATAAATAAACCTTTAAATTACCCAAACTATAAAATAACCCCTTATAAACCGGTGATATTGGAATTCATCACAACCTCAGATAACTAACTTAGTTACGAAACATAATTAAGGGATAACCTGATTAAGTCAAATTAAGTCCAACCGACCATAAATGCGGTATCATTATTTGTCCATAAACCAGCCATATAGGCGGTAATTACCAACCGACCAACCAGGCGATATCCATGCTTAGTCGGCTTAAAACTAGTTTATAATTGATTACCAACCGACTAATATAGCGGTATCCTTGTTAAGTCAAATTTTAAATAGTAAATATATTATAATTAAGGGAGATTAATCTAAATAGCAGTAATAAAAGTTTTACCTTTCATACTAGCAGGGGGAAGTTACCTCATCATAGCTGAATAGTAAAAACTGAAAAAGTAAAGAAAGTAAATTACTATTACATAAAGTAAATAAAATTAATTACAAAACAAAAATTTAAAGAAAACTAGATACAAACTCGTTATTTATTCAGAGAATTACAGAGAGGAAGGTACATCTGAAACTAAAATTTTGAGCTGAATTTATAGGCGTTGATAGGCTCCACGCGTCGCGACGCGAGATCCTCACGTGTAGTGAAGCGCGCTATTTGCGGCGTGGCTTGCGGAGAATTCGACACGTGGCAGAGGGTGTCGGCAACTCAATGATTGTGCTGACGTGGTGTTGACGTGGCTGACACATGGCGATGTTGATTGTCGACACCGTAGGATTGTGACACGTGGCAAGCGATGATTGGCTGATGATGACGTGGCTGACACGTGGCACACTGACTTGGCATGTGGCTGATTGGACGGCTATGTGGATGACATGTGGACGACACGTGGCGATGTTGATTGTCGGCACCATATGATGATGACATGTGGCACGGTACACGTTAGCGGATCTCTTCTGATGTTGACACGTGGAAGGCGCTCCTTAGCATCCGGTGCATGTTAGTAGACTTCTCAGATTTTGACATGTGGCACAGCGCATTTTAGAATGAAGCGGCGCAAGTTAGCACAGGCCGGTGTACGTTAGGCGTCGCGACGCGCCAAATTATATTTTTGCCCTTTTTTGTCTTTTTTTTACTTTTTTTGCCCCAAATCACCTCCAGAATGTCCTGAAACTTTATTTATCTACAAAATAACACAAAACACATCAAAATATTCACAAAACGCGAGAATCTATACAAAATATTAGGTCAAATGAGTGGGAAATAGTGATACATTTACCACTCATCACACCCCTAAACCTAACATTTTTCTAGTCCTCGAGCAAAACACAAAATAAAATAACATAAAATTTAAGCTGAGCCACTTTCGTAGGGATCACGGTTGCATTTAGCATATGCAACAAGCCTTTAAACCCCTAGGTGTCCCTGGTGGACGAGTTGTAGTCTCGTGAGGATTTACAGCAACGATACCCACAAACTTTTTACAAAAGTAAAAAGATAGTAAAACTAATGCACACAAAAGCAAAAAGACAAGAGAAAAGAGAATAAATAAGTTAGTGACTAAACAAGTGAAACTTCTACTTCAAGTTACTAGTTGTTTTCTTTCTTTCTAAATTACTGAATAAGTAAATTCTCCTATTATATTTACCATTCTTCATATACACAGCCAAAAAAATATTAATCAACTCATTTTGCCCACAATAGTCACAAGTGCAGTTGAGAAGAGAGTAATATTTTTGTCTTAAAGTTTTATCAGAATTCACACATTTTTGCAGCAATGGAATAATTTTTCTGATTTTTTTTCTTTTTTTTTATATACAATATCTTCCGTCTATGTAGCGAGCGTTGGGTCGGTGGCTCCCAAACCAGTTGGCTTTATGGCAACAGGTGTTAAGACACCCCTACGGACTTAATTTCTCAGACTTCAGATATATATACTCTTACAACATCTTTGATCCATGTAGCGAGCTTTGGGCCAGTGACTCCCAAACCAGTTGGCTTTAGGGCACTAGGTGTTAAAACACACTTACAGACTTAATAACTCGGATCTCATATATTTTTTTTATCCCATCGCTTCTTGACATGTTTTCTCCAATTAAACTAGAACACTGAATATTACAAACTTTTCAATTATAGCTCATGTCCGTATGTTACCATGTATGTTAATAATACCTGTCAACTGATCATATGAAGATCCATTTTAATTAGTTTTATGGAAATTTCACAAATTAAATAATTCAAAAGGAAATAAACAAAAATTAACTTGTTCCTAAATAAGTTGAGATTCGTCTCAGGAGTGGAAACTGTTGGGGTTGGTGCTCAGAGCGCCAATTCCCGGTTGTATTTCTTTGAGAATACTACTGTAAAACGTTATTATTATGAATAATATATGCAGTTTCTATAATATAATGTATCTTTTAATATGGTAAAGACGTAATGACCTTAGAATGACTAGTCATGGTGTTATTGCAAAAGCGTCGCAACTGACATTGAGAAGCATCATGACGTTGTCATTCTCAGACAGTTCCTAGTCAAGGTTTACACTACTTGTTCAGTAAAGTAAAACCATTGAGACCGGTACATGCCGTATACTGGAATATATGATTCTAATGGTTTCTCAATGAACCATAAGTCTTGGAGACTAGTATATACGTGTAGGTGTTTATAGCGGATAAACACTGAATGACTCACCGAAGATTCTTAATGGATGGTACACCAACGTCATTAAGAATCTTCTCGGGTTGAGTAGCACTTGTGATTCTTACACTTGAGATGCCACTATGGGCACATGAGACATCTTCTACACTTAGATGGCAGTCACGTCACCGATCTAGTAAGATCAAACCTCCACATGTTCGTTGGGTAGATAGATCCTCAGGGTATCATGTGTGTGTCAAGATAGGATCTGTCAGTTTTGTGTACAGAGCATAGGTAGTCCATATGATTAGCAATCAGATAAAAACCATGGGCCCGTGGTACAATTTAGAAGCTAGTTCTAAATGTTTTTTTTGAGATTGCTAATAGAGACGTCGATGGGATAATCCCCATAGAGATTTGACGTTTACATCTATATCTCTGGGATATATCCGGATACATGTGACAGAGGAATTATACATTTTCCATGACCTTGACCTGTATGATTCAGCAAGTTTATCCAGGTTTGTCATAATTTATGGGTGGATAAATCATGGATATGAAATTGGATTTCGTGACGGATATGCCTGAATCTATATAGTGTCACTAATGAAATATACGCGTAGAGCACTAGGGCAACATTTATAAATAATATTTATTATTTATAAAGTCGCTTAAAGGTTAAACGAAATATACATGTGTATGGACCTGATAGTCATTTCCTTAATGTTACTAATGAGCATGTATAAATGGTCATAGAATGTTACTAATGAGCTAAAAAGCTTTCTTTTGATGGTTTGAGAAACTTGTTACTAATCTAGAGTTATTGACCCACTCTTAAATGACCTAGATTTTTTCTATAGTTATTTCATTATGGTGAGGCTTGATTGGAATGGAAGAAACATGATTGAAGTGTTGGATTTTGCTAATTTGGTTTAATTTGTCCAATTTGATGAAATTGAAAATTAGGGTTTAAGACCACTTCCAAATTTGGGGCTTTTCATTTATGTTGTGTATTTGGATGTTTTTATGATACATATAAAATCTTATGTTGATTGGATATCATCTTAATGTGTTTTGAACATGTAAAGTAGGGGTGAACAATTTTGAGGGTCAGAAGCCGACCCGACCCAATCCGATGAAACCCGACCCGACCCGGTCGGGTTTCATAAATCAGGGGAAAAAATCGGGTTGACATGACCCGACCCGATTATTTAGGGTCGGGTCACGGGTTTCGTCAAAAAAATCGGGTCAAACCCGACCCGACCCGATTTCAGTCCATATAAATTCTAAAAAATAAAAATTAGGTTTTCATTGTTCTTCTCTTCTCTCACCCCCTCACTCTGCAGCAGCCATCTCCTCCTCCTCACTCTTCTTTTCTATTCTCTTTAATCTCCAATTTTCCATTGACAACGCCACCCACCACCAACATTAAACTTTTGCCACTTCCCAACGGCCCCAACCAATCTCCCTTGAAGACAGTCACGACGCCACCAAGTCACCCCCAATACGCCACTGCCCTCCATTGACGACGCCGCCAGTCACCACCACGGACTGGTCTAAGGAACCAAACTTGTTTTTTCCAAGTTACTTCGGCTAAGTGTTATGTGTAATTATGTTGAATGTTTAGATCTCAATTTTCAGAAATATTGGTGTGTTTTTGTTTGATTATGGGTTTTACTTGTTAGTCCACTAATGTTTACTGTTGATGCGTTTTTTGTCTATTGTAATGGCTTGTTCTTTATCAATTGTAGGGGCTTTATGAGTTTTTATCTGTATCTCTTTCCTTATTTGATGCTTAGGGTTTCTATATTTGGATAATAAGGCAACTATTTGTTCTACTGGGAGTCTTGGCCATTGTAATTTGATGAGGCATCTCATGCTTGTATATTTCTTCCCAAATCAAAATGAGTAAATGACAAACTGTGATGCTAAAATGAGTAAAAAAATTAAGGAAAATTTTTTTTGCAAGGAATGCAAGGGTTGTGACTCGAACTTGTGAAGTCATTTGGTTTTAACCCAACAAGTTTCCACTTGAGCTACTCCATCACTTCAAGAATTTTGTACCATTAAAAATATATAATTATATATTTTCAGATTCTCTTTGACCCGATCAAACCCGCATCAACCCGACCCGATCCGAATTGACCCGACCCGCTCGGGTCACTCTTCATAATTTCGGGTTTCGGGTCTTGTTTTGGAAACGACCCGACCCGATCGGGTCAATTAAAATTTGCCGGAACCCGACCCGACCCGTGTACACCCCTAATGTAAAGTGCAAAATGCACATTATGCCACCTTTGAAGGCTCACGGCCTTGATGAAGATTTTGGGAATTTTTGTTGCAATTTGTATTTCAATGTGTATGACATGTTAAATTCATATTAGTAATGATTTAGAATCATCCAAAATTATTTTGAACAATTTCGAACTAAAATGAACAAAATGCAAAGTTTTGGGGCAATTTGGTAATTACCTAGAAATATGATTTCTTGTGTAATATTTCATAATTTGACAATTGGATAATTAAATAAATAAGTTTATTTAATTTATCTGAGAAAAAATTTTGAAATCGGAAAATTTTGATTTTCCACTGTTCCGCTGCGTTACTGGATTTCCGCCTTAAAACCCTTCAAAATGGTATCAGAGCGAGTCTAATTCTAGGCCCCCTAATATGATTAGCCCTTTAAATTCAATATTTAATCTTGTTTTCTTAACTTTATACATGCATGTTTTGATCTAATTTGATTAGATTTAGGGTGTATGACACTTAGCAGAAAATCCCTAATTAATAAGGTTTAAATGTAATTATGTATTTGATGCATGTTATATGGTCTGTCTTGTCAATACGGTTTATGAATATCTCTCCGTGACTAAATCCGAGACTGTGCCTCTGTTGTGAGGGTGTAGCTGATAGAGATTTATTTATACCGGATGTATGTCAGATACTAGATAAATTCAAGCGAAAGCGCTATCCTGAACGTGCCCTAGCTGTCAGGGTTATGCAAGTAGCTTGAGTTTATCATTGACGAGTTTAACCTTGGTACGTCTCATTGTGGGCCTGCCTTAGCAGTCACAACGAGAAATGACCAGGACCGGAAACCCAGGAGTCACTAGTGAGTGATTGACAAATGAGTTGTCTACCTGATGAATATACGTAGGCGTGACCGTGCCTCTGCTGTGAGCTGAAATATATTCACGGGATCCACTTTTCACTATTTGTCATTAATTTAATTATTAAATCTTTGTATTCTGTTTGGGGATTACAGTATTGCATGATTTAGTGGGAGAGGCATTTATAGATTAAAAATCCATGATCTAGTTTATGCTTATGATATTATATGAAACTGCTTAATTTTCTGCTAACCATTTTTCGTGATCTATATGATAGATTTGTGATGGCGGCACCATCCACTAATCAGTTTGCTCGTATGCTTGATGCGAACAAACTTAAGGGCGCTGATAACTTCGCCGATTGGGATTTGGATTTTAGGATTGTCCTCGATTCCGAGAAGTTGAGATATGTTCTTGAGGGTCCACTACCCCTTGATGTGGCAGAGGACGCTACACCGAAGAACACAAAGTCTTCCAAGCTTGGAAGGATGATGATTTAAAAGTTAAATCATACATCTTAAGTTCGCTTTCACCGGGGCTCAAGAAACAATACTATGGCATGTCAGATGCGTATAGTATGATGACACGATTAAGACAATCGTTTGAGAACCAAGAACAAGTTGTTGTTCACAAGGTCGCAATGGAACTGTTCCATGCGCGATTGGATGAGGGGCAAGCTGTTAGCCCGCATGTTCTTCAGATGATCGATTTGATCGATCAATTGAGGCAACATAATCTCATTCTGAATGACATTATCGGTAGAAGTGTCATTCTTGGTTCACTCACAGCTTCTTATCGCCAGTTCGTGATGTACTTCAACATGAACGGGATTATATGTACCTACCAAGAGCTGCATAGGATGTTGCTCACGGCGGAAGAGGACCTGAAGAAGGGAGTACCGACTCGCCCTCCTAGACCTACTTTACTTTCTGCTTCTTCCCAGACTTCTTCAAAGGGAAAGAAGAAGAAAGGGAAGAAGAAGATGGGTCTCGGTCCTCAACCACATGCAAAGATAGCAAAGCCCAATAGGGCTTCTGAAGACAAATGCCAACACTACAGCAAAGTCGGGCACTGGAAAATGAACTGTCCTGACTACAGTGCCCAGCTGAGGAGGGAGAGAGCATCGACATCAGGTACATTTATTTTTCCAGTTATTGATATTTCCTTGGCTTGTGAAGCCGTTACATCCAGCTGGATTTTAGATTCTGCTTGTCTCATTCACATTTGCAATTCATTGCAGGTGATGAATGAAAGTAGAAGACTGAAGCCTGGAGAGATGCAGTTGCGATTCGGGAGTGGACTCTCTGGATGCAGTTGCAGTGGGAGTATGCGAGATCTCATTCCCGAATGGGACACTTTTGTTATATGACTGTCATTTTATACCAGGATGTGTAGCTAATATTATATCTCTTTTTGTATTAGATATAGAAGGTTATTGTATTAATATTAAGAACTATTCTTTGTATTTATATGATAAACGTAATATTCAGATCATTTATTGTCCAAACCAGCATGGTCATTATACATTGCAAACTTCAAAAGATATTTTAAATACTGGAGTTAATAAACGTAGTTTACCTGTACTTAATAATACTGAACTTTGGCATATACGACTAGGTCATATAGGCGTTAAACGCCTTACCCAATTGGTTAGGAATGGTTTGATACCAGATCTCACCATTGAATCCTATCCAACTTGTGAATCGTGTATTCAGGGTAAGATGACCAAAACCTCATTTTCAGGTGTTAGACACCGTGCCACTAATTTACTGGAACTCGTACATTCTGATGTATGTGGTCCACTAAGTCAGACTGCCCACAATGGTTATTCGTACTTCATTACCTTTACCGATGATTTGTCATGGTACGGTTATGTGTATTTGATGCGACATAAATCGGAAACCTTTGAAAAGTTCAAGGAGTTCCGAAATGAAGTAGAAAAACAAACTGGTCAATATATTAAATGCCTTCGATCTGATCAAGGCGGCGAGTATATGGGTGGTGAGTTCATGGATTATATGAAGGAGAATGAGATTCTCGCTCAATATACTCCTCCAGGTACTCCACAGCACAATGGAGTGTTTGAGAGGAGAAATCAGACTTTATTGGATATGGTCCTATCAATGTTGAGTTTCACAGATTTGCCCTATTACTTATGGGGCTACTCTCTTTTAACAGCTGCACATCTTTTGAATAAGGTTTCTTCAAAAGCTGTTCCTACGACTCCGTATGAGATATGGTTCGGTAGGAGACCAAATCTTAGTTACATTAAGGTTTGGGGTTGTCCTACCTATGTCAGGGTGACTCAACAAGATAAGCTTTCGCCTCGAGGGCAAAAGTTTAGGTTTTTCGGATATCCTTCGAATACGAGGGGATATCTATTCTATGATGCCGAGTATCGAAATGTGTTCGTAGCTCGCTTCGTAAAATTTCTATAAGTATAGTTTTTGTAAGAAGGTGGTAATCATAGACAGGTTGAACTTGATGAAGTCCAACCTGAAAACAACGAACCAACGGAGGAACCTGAAGTTCAATTAGATGAAGTACCTTCAACACACACACTCTGTAGGTCACAAAGGGTATCAAGACCTCATGAACGCTTGTATTTGATACAAGAAAAGAGTCTTGATGTTCTCTTAGTTGAAGAGACTGATCCTTTTACCTATAGAGAATCGATGTTGGACATCGACTCCGTGAAATGGCAAAGTGCCATGAAATCCGAGATAGACTCAATGCATGAGAATCAAGTCTGGGACTTGGTTCCGCTTCCCGAAGAATTTGTTCCTATCGGTTGTAAATGGGTTTACAAAAGGAAGCGCGGGCCTGACGGTAAGGTTGAAACTTACAAGGCCCAATTGGTAGCAAAAGGTTACACGCAGCGACCTGGCGTTGACTACGATGAAAATTTTTCACCAGTAGCAATGCTTAAGTCTATTCGGATTTTGCTTTCTATAGCTGCGTATCATGACTACGAGATTTGGCAAATGGATGTCAAAATGGATTTTCTAAATGGATTTCTTGATGAAGAAATCTATATGAACAGCCGGAAGGTTTTGCGTCCAGCGAAAACACGAGTATGGTAAGTAAGCTTAAGAAGTTCATTTATGGACTTAAACAAGCTTCACAAAGTTGGAATCTTCGATTCGATGAGATTATTAGATTGTCTGGATTTCTCAAGAATTCGGAAGAATCATGTGTGTATCAGAAGGTTAGTGGGAGCATGGTCGTATTTTTAGTCCTATATGTTGATGACATCCTAATCATTGGGAATGATTTAGGTATGTTACAAAGCGTCAAAGCATACCTCTGTAAGAATTTCTCAATGAAGGACCCGGGAGATGTTTCCTATATTTTAGGGATAAAACTCTATAGAGATAGACAAAGGAGGCTGATTGGGTTATCTCAATCAACGTACATAGATAAAATCTTAGAACGGTATAATTTTGGTAACTGTAAGACAACAAACATACCGTTCAGACATGGGATTCATCTTCCAAAGAAGATGTGTCCACAAATATAAGATGAGAATGTTAGAATGTCTAACCAACCTTATGCTTCGTGTTTGGGTAGCATAATGTATGTCATGTTATGTACGAGGCCTGATATCAGTTTCGCTGTTAGCGTAACCAGTCGATATCAGTCCAATCCGGGTAATGACCATTGGATGGCCATTAAACATATCCTAAAGTATCTTAAAGGTACTAAGGATAAGTTAATAATTTATGGAGGAAACGAACTGCAAGTTAATGGGTATACGGATTCCGATTTCCAATCGGATCCTGATGATAGAAAGTCTACATCTGGATTCGTATTTACCCTTAACGGAGGTGCAGTTTATTGGAAGAGTTCCAAACAGGGGTCAACAGCAGATTCCACCACTGAGGTGGAATATATTGCAGCTCCTGAAGCTCCAAATGAGGCTATATGGATAAAGAATTTTATCACAGAATTGGGAGTTGTCCCAAGTATCGAGAATATGATTCCGTTATAATGTGATAATACTGGAGCCATTGCGCAAGCAAAGAAACCGATGGCGCATCATAATTCGAAGCATGTGGAACGCAAGTACCACATCATTCGAGAGATTGTGTCGCGATGGGATATTATCGTGTGCAAGGTACTGAGTGAAGATAATGTAGCAGACCCGCTGACGAAGGCCATACCTCCGAAGTTGTTTGATAAACACGTGGAGTCGATGAGTATTAAATACGCTCGTTATTGGCACTAAAGCAAGTGTGAGATTTTGTTGGGGTTGGTGCTCAGAGCGCCAATTCCCGGTTGTATTTCTTTGAGAATACTACTGTAAAATGTTATTTTTATGAATAATATATGCAGTTTTGTAACATCCCGCCTAAGCCAGGATGCTACCGGCAGGAGACAGGCTAATCCCGCCTCCATAAGCCTCTGACTCTGACGAAAATTCGACATGACGTAATCGTAACATCAAGCAACCTGGCCTATAGCCAGCATCCATTTACAACCTGAAAATAAAATCGCGGCCTCAGGCCGGTTCTCAACATTAATGCAATCTAAGGGCCCAACTAAAATACGATGCAGACATAATACAACCAGGGCTCCATGCCCGAAAATACGTATATACAAAAACTTTTCTAAAAATAAACTCAAGCTCAGCACGATACAACTTATACAAACTAAAACATAAATTACTACTCTTTATTTCCCCCAAGACCTGGTGACTGGCTGACTGCAACGCTACTATCCGGCTCCTCCAGCTCTGGTGGTTGACCGATCAGGTCACCAACCTGCAAAACTAACAAACTGTTGTGGTGTGAGTCATAATGACTCAGTAAGTAACTATGCTAATAACTTGAGCGTCGAACACACACAAAGTCTGAATTCCATTTCTGAATTAACCTGAGTTGTCTATATGTCCATGAAACTACGTATTAAGTCTGAACTAACTATCTAGGTATTGTCCATTTACAAACATATAACTTGTTACTGATCCTTTTATCTGATTACTCATACACTTTAAATTTTACTTATCGTTTCTAGTTTTAAACATCTTAATATATATACACATATACATCAAGTTTCCATATCACTGTCAACCATGTCCTTTACTAAAACTCTTTTTACTCTGATCACACATATCTCAGGTCTTGTTTACTAGTTATATTTTTATACATTCATAATATACGTGTCAAGTTTATATATCATTAACAGCCTTATCAACACCCATCACGCTTCCGTTGCGCAACTCAACTATCTTTCTACTTTCCTATTCATTCTTTGCCAGTTTGGTTTGGACACTTAATATAGTTATCTTTATTTTATTTCATTGAAATATCATCAAATTGGTAATATAAAATATTATTTCTATTCACATACTATCATCAACCACGTACTCATGTATATAGAATCATGTTATCATACATCAATGCTTTCTAAAATACTCATTATATGTAGACATACAATACATATAAACATCAGTCATATACTTATATGAATGTGATCACGCTATCATGCATTGACATCAACTATATGCATCTCAGATGTTTTCTAGAGCATATGACCTTTATACCCATCTTGTGAATCATACTCTACACAATATGCCATGCTTTTATGAACTATTACTTTAAAATCTTTTCTGAAACACTCACACATGAATATACTAATGCTATTATGCATAATTATCATCAATATGCATTTCTAAATGATCTCCAAAATGTACGATTCATATGCATGACTGGTAAACTATAATCTGCTTTAACATGTTATGCTTCTATAATGCTTGAAAATCATTTTTCTGAAATATTCTTTTCTGAAAAATCATTTCTGAAAACTTTTTGCTGAAACTCTATTTTTACTTTTTCTTTACAGAAAATCTCTTTGAAAACTGTATTTGTAGACTGAAATCTGTATCTTAGAAAACTGTTTTCTGAAAATCTGAAATCTCAAAACTTCTTTTCTGAAAAACTGATATCTGAAATCTGAAATCCTTTTTCTGAAAACCAAATCTCCGCCCGTAGGCGCATCTCCGCCCGAAGGCGCATCTCCGCCCGTAGGCGCATCTCCGCCCAGGAATGTACCATCTGAGCGCTGAGGATCTAGGAGCGTCCCCCCAGTCCTCCACATGTGCACATGTGTCAAATCCCTCAATTCCAATTAGTGTACAACTGGAATGGGTCAAATCCCAAATCCCGAATCCATATGATATCCGTCAATTCCAACTGAATCTCAAGTTACATACTGGGGTGAGTTTTTCCCTCATGCCCCGAAAAACATAAAATCATATTTTGTTTCTCAAAATATTTCTTGAAATACGTTTCCTTCAAAGCATTTGAAACTTTTCTTCTAAACACTTTAAATCTCAAAAAAACCATTCTCAATTTCAACTTAATTTCTGAATGTAATATCACACAAATGCATATGCCTTTATTATGCTTTCTTTTTATCATGCAAATGTTCATGCTTACCTATAATTTAATAACATATGCATTCTATTCTTTCATGCTTTCATTCATATCTGCATGATCACAGCCTAGCTTACTTTCATGACTGATAGTATCAACAACTCATCAACAATCCAACAGATAATTTATATTCATATATATTCTTATTCAATTAACAAAAACAAATGCATGACTTAGTATACATATTTAACTTGTTCATTCTTTTACGTTACTCATTAATATCATATATTCACGCAATAACACCTTCTTCAATAACAGTCTTACTTAACCTTTTCCCCAAAATTATCCATTTATACTAAACGTTCTTAATTCACAGATTCGCAAAGTCTAAGTTTCACTTCCTGCTTTTCCATCACTACAAAAGTTCAATGTAAATATTCAATACAATTACAAAATTGAACTTAGAATCCTAACCTCATTTCTAATATTTCTACAAAGGGCACAATACTAAGTTTCTTCGACTCTTACCTATACGGCCACATCCATACCCACACACAAATCATTACATATATACTTTCCTCAACATTACTTGTACATCTAAATATGCATCCAGGGATTAGTGATCAGTGTCAGTTTCAGTCAACTGTTTTTTACCAGAAAGTAGTGACCAGAAACCACAATTAATAAAGATCAAATTATATGCCAAACTTTGAAATAAAATAATTAGAACATTTGAAATTCGATAACATGCCTCAAGATCACAGATTAAGATTTAATGAATAAAAACCTTCAATTAAGACTTCTACATACAGATTAACAAAGTGGCACCTATTGGTAGCACAAGGGAGCACGCGCACACAAAGGTCACAAACTTGAAATACTTTGTTTAATTAATGGATCCAACACTCGAAATTCCACAGCCCTAATACACATCGTACATATACGTTTTATCTCTATCACACTCCTATTTTCAGATTTTATATACCCAAAACCCACAAAAATTTCATTATTTGCTTATCAAAGTTCCAAATCTAACCAATTAATAAATCCACACCCAATTACCAGAAATCCCCCAAAGTCTAGGGTTAGCCGATTTTTCCCCAATTTGGATAATCCCTCTATTCTTACAATTCCTGTTAACTTCATTCTAATGATCAATTTTAGATTACTTTTAACACATTTCTATTCCATTATCAGGCTCAATTTCAGGATTAAATTCAAACCTCAAATGACAAAAGAAATCAATTTGGCTCAAGAAAATTATAAACATAATTTACTTACTAAACTCTTATATATTTCTGCTTCTCGGTTCAGGTGCTGGAAATGTGCTGGAAACTCACCGGCGACCAGGACAAAGTTGATCGTCCCTCTCTCTCTCGCTCTCTCTCGGTCCCTCTTAGTTTCTTTCCCCTTCTTTCTGTTTTCTCGGCCTCTCACCTCTCTTATTTTCCCTTAACTCATTTGTATTTCTTTCAATTGCCATAATTAAAATTAAGTTTAAATACTTAATTCCTTCCTCCAACCATTTCATCCCACAACCTATATAACAAAATAATTTAATACTCAAAGAAATCTAAGCCATAGTGTACTTACCTTTCTCGGTTTCTCATATCTCATATCTCTCTCTTTCTCTTGTTTTCGGCCTTCTCATATCTTCCCCAACTCTCAGCCTCTTTCTTTCTCTTCGATTTCTGCTTCTGCTCTTCTTTCCTTTTGGTTTTCTCTCCTCTCTCTCATGATCTCTCCTGGTTTTTGTTTTCATTCTTTTCTTTCTCTCTATTCCCGATTCATTTCTCTCTCTTTCTCTTTTATTTTCTCTCGGTCTCTCTCTCTCGAGCTCTCTCCAACTCTCTCGATTTTTCCCCCATCTTCTCGTCTCTCTCCTATGTTCTTCTTTTCTGTTTCTGCGTGAGTGAAAATGGCTGTGTGTGTGTGTGGTAATTTTGTAATACACGTGTCTGTCATATAATTGTGTGTGTATGTTTAGTTTTATATATACATTACACGTAAACATTGGATATAAATAACTAGGACCATTAATTACCCAATGTTAAATTTCAATGCAACCTCTCTAGTTTGATTATTATTTATCTTATAATCAATTTCCTGAAAAAGACCCTATTTTACAATAAAAAAATGGACATCACGCTCGGACGTGACCCCACACGCGAAAATAAAAATTAACGCAACACATATAATAACCCGGGATGTTACAAGTTTCTATAATATAATGTATCTCTTAATAATGTAAAGACGTAATGACCTTAGAATGACTAGTCATGGTGCTGTTGCAAAAGCGTCGCAACTGATATTGAGTAGCATCATGACGTTGTCATTCTCAGACAGTTCCTGATCAAGGTTTACACTACTTGGTCAGTAAAGTAAACCTGTTGAGACTGGTACATATCATATATTGGAATATATGATTCCAATTGTTTCTCAATGAACCATAAGTCTTGGAGACTAGTATAGACGTGTAGGTGTTTATAGCGGATAAACACTGAACGACTCACCGAAGATTCTTAAAGGATGGTACACCAACGTCAATAAGAATCTTATCGGGTTGAGTAGCACTTGTGATTCTTAGACTTGAGATGCCACTATGGGCACATGAGACATCTTCTACACTTAGATGACAGTCACGTCACCGATCTATTAAGATCAGACCTCCGCATGTTCATTGGGTATAGATAGATCCTCAAGGTGTCTTGTGTGTGTCGAGATATGATCCGTCAGTTCTGTGTACAGAGCATATGTAGTCCATATGATTAGCAATCAGATAAAAACCATGGGCCTGTGGTACAGTTTAGAAGCTAGTTCTAAATGTTCTTTTTGAGATTGCTAATAGAGACGTCGACGGGATAATCCCATAGAGATTTGATGTTCACATCTATATCTCTGGGATATATCCGGATACCTGTGACGGAGGAATTATACATTTGCCATGACCTCGACTTGTATGATTCAGCGAGTTTATCCGGGTTCGTCATAATTTACGGGTGGATAAATCATGGACACGAAATTGGATTTCGTGACGGATATGTCTGAATCTAGAGAGTCTCACTAATGAAATATACTCGTAGAGCACTAGGGCAACATTTGTAAATAATATTGATTATTTATAAAGTCGTTTAAAGGTTAAATGAAATATATATGTGTAGGGAGCCGATAGTCATTTCCTTAATTTTTGTGTATTTGCATTTAATGATTGATTAATTCAAATACACATTAATTAATTGTCAAATTGAGATATTTGACTAATATCATAAATATATATATTATATATATATATATATATATATATTAATTTTAATGTAAATATAATACATATATTTAATATATTTTTATTTAATTAATTAATTATTTATTTAATTGTTAAATGATTAAATTAATTAGAATATAGATATTTTAAAGTTATGATATTTTATTTAATGACTAAGTTGCTTTTGTTGACTTGCTTTATTACATTAAATGGTTTAATGATTAAAGTAACAAGTTGATAAAAGGCTTTAAATAAAACAATTGAAAAATATCATGATATTTTCTTTATACACAATTTTCGGCCAAGGCTTGGAAAGGGAGTATAAATTATTTTGTTTTCATTAAGTCAAAACCTTTACAAAAAAAAAAAAAAACTCCATTGAAAAGAAAGACAAAGAAGCTTGAGAAAAGAAAAGAAAAACAAAGAAAAAACTTGGATTTAAGTAAGTATTTCAAATCTTCCATTAGAGAGAAAAATGTTCCTCTTGTTGTGGGATTCATCTTGTGATGTTCTTATGTTTTTCTATTCTTTATTCTTTGTATTTTTGGAGGATGGAAATTTTGGATTGGGTTGAGCATGTATAAATGGCCATAGAATGTTACTAATGAGCTAGTAAGCTTTCTTTTGATGGTTTGAGAAACTTGTTGCTAATCTAGAGTTATTGACCCCTCTTAAATGACCTAGATTTGTTCTATAGTTTTTTAATCATGGTGAAGCTTGATTGGAATTGAAGAAACATGATTGAAGTGTTGGATTTTGCTAATTTGGTTTAATTTGTCCAATTTGATGAAATTGAAAAATTAGGGTTTAAGACCACTTCTAAATTTGGGGCTTTTCATTTATGTTGTGTATTTGGATGTTTATATGATACATATAAAATCTTATGTTGATTGGATATCATCTTGATGTTTTTTGAACATGTAAAGTGCAAAATGCACATTATGCCACCTTTAGAGGCTCACGGCCTTGATGAAGATTTTGGGAATTTTTGTTAGCAATTTGTATTTCAATGTGTATGACATGTTAAATTCATATTAGTAATGATTTAGAATCATCCAAAATTATTTTGAATAATTTCGGACTAAAATGAACAAAATGCAAAGTTTTGGGGTAATTTGATAATTACCTAGAAATATGATTTCTTGTGTAATATTTCATAATTTGACAATTGGGTAATTAAATAAATAAGTTTATTTAATTAATCCGAGAAAAAGTTTTGAAATCGGAAAATTTTGATTTTCCACTATTCCGCTGCGTTACCGGATTTCCGCCCTAAAACCCCTTCAGAAACTCCTTACACAGTTATCTAACACCAATTTCACCCAATTAATCAAATCAAAAACATAAAATATTTTTTTGATTTTTTTGTAAAATTTTTCAATATTTTTTGTATTTTTGAAAAATTTTGGACTAAAAATAAAAACAACATACAAACAAGATATTAATCAACTATTCCCCACCCCCAAACCTAAATGAGACATTGTCCCCAATGTCTTAAAAAGTAGAAGTTGAGTTCAGAAGATAGTACATTGTTAGCTGAAATACTACATCTAGAAAGGAAATTAAAGGTTGAGATCCAGATTTATCCGACGCTTCTTACCACGATCATCATCGGACAATTTTATCTTTGAAAGGATAGGGTCAATCTGTTGTTCAAAGGCTAAGATTTGGTCAATTAAATCCTGGGCAATTCTGGAAGTGAAGAGGAGTTCTTTAAGAGGTTTTGACACGAACCCATTTCTCTGGGCATCATCAAGAAATACACAAAGAAAATCATAAAATCCATATGCGTTGAACAATCCAATTGGTTTATGGTATGTTCAAGTTCGCCCAAGATAGCACTGTAAAAATCACCTCCAATGTACCCAAACCACCTGACAAAGTAATAAAAGCATCAGCACGGTTAATCATTTCCACCAGTCGTTCAGACATACCTGGCACGATTAGTTCTTCTCCGTTTAAGATCCTATAAGATCTGCCTCTGCCAAGGGTTTTGGGATGATTCCCAGAACTTGACTGCCTCCATCCTGTACGGCCTTTGAAACGATCCTCATTAGTCCAAGACTGCCTCCGCCATATACTAGGTGCATATTCTTCTCAGCTATGACTCGTCCTAATTCATGTGTTACTCCTACGTATTATGGCTTATTACCAACACTAGTACCACAAAAGACACATATATTTAAAACTCGTCTTCTTGAAGTAGCTTCCATTTTATGTATGTTTCTTTTCTCAAATCTTGATGCCTTCAAAAGTGCAAAGATGAGTTGAATTTATAACACCTGAAAAGGGGTGAGTAATAATAGCATTAGTATCTTCTAAAGGACGATTAGTAGCAAAACAATAAATCATGAAAATGTCAAAATGGATCTTGATCCTATCGGAGAAAATAAAAGAAAACAACAAAATAAATCACAATTATTAAGAAAAGACAAATAGATATAATATTTACAATAATTTACGGCTTGATTGACGTCTATGCGTCAAAGACAAGCTTCTCATCCAATTTTCTTAAAAATGGCAAACATGGTCTTTTTGAGTCAGATTCCCGAGACTTAACTGTTGTCTTTCTCTTTGGAATTGTGTATAGAACACGCGAATTTCGTGATACACATATCCACTGGATGCGTCTCAAGAGTTTTAGATATGTCATCCAAAGACTCCTTACTCAAGCCATCCCTAATGAAATTAATCTTATCTTCACGGTTATCAGACATCATTCCTAAAGAACGACAACGAGTATCACAAAACATGCGAGCACATTTATAGCATACACCCATTCTTTTAGCTCTTCTCTTTTTAGCATAGGTGCTTCTTCCTAACCTGGCAGATGTGAAATAAAAGAGTCAGAAGACTCACCTGCCAATCGGACCCGTGCTTCAATAATCCAACAAATGTCAGTTGGAATACCTTTGATCATCAGTTGTCTCATCCGTTCCAATGGAGCTTTGTAGACTTTCATCAGAGATTTTTTAGGGAGAGAAGGAAATTACTTGTGAAGATTTGCGAGAGCTTCTTCCATCGTGAAATGACTTTACCTGCAAAAATTAAACACATAAAAATTAAACACACTCACAATATATACATAAATTGCATGGGTTGCCTCCCAACGAGCGCTAAGTTTAACGTCGTTAGCTAGACGTGACTTCTCGAACGTTAGGCTGGATCTGAAAGTGTGACACTTTTTTTTGTCGCTCAAATTATTCTCCCCAGTAGTGCTTGACACACTGACTGTTAACCTTGAATTTTTCGTTGGTGTTGGGATCCAGTAACTCAACAACTTCATATGGTAAAACCTGAGTGATCACAAATGCACCTGACCACCTTGATTTCAACTTTCCAAGGAAAAGTTTCAACCGTGAATTGTACAACAACACTTGTTACCTCGATTTCAAATGTCTGTGCACTATTTTTCGGGCATGCCATTTCTTGGTCTTTTCTTTGTATAATCTGGCATTCTCATAACCTGGTAGACGAAACTCCTCCAATTTGTTGAGTTGGTGAAGTCGTTTCTCTCATGCAGCTTGTGGATCAAGATTCAACTTCTTCAGTGCCCAGTACGTCTTGTGTTCAAGCTCAACAGGCAGATGACATGCTTTCCCAAACACCATACGATATGGGGACATACCAATGGGTGTCTTATAAGCTGTCCGATAGGCCCATAATGTGTCATCCAGTTTTGTAGACCAGTCCCTCCTTATTGATCTGATGGTTCTTTCCAAGATTCTTTTGATCTCCTTGTTTGAAACTTCAACCTGTCCATTTGACTGAGGATGGTGGGCAATGGCAACTTTATGAGTAACTCCGTATTTGGATAGGAGCGCATCGAAATATTTGTTGCAGAAATGTGTGCCACCATCACTGATAATAGCCCGAGGTGTTCCGAAGCGAGTGAAAATATTCTTTTTAAGGAATTTGATCACCACTTTTAAATCGTTTGATGGTAGTGTGATTGCTTCAACCCATTTGGAGACATAGTCTACAACAACCAATATGTACAGGTTTCCGAACGATGGCACAAAGGGTCCCATAAAATCAATACCCCACAAATCGAATATCTCAACTTCCAGAATATTTTAAAGAGGTCTTTCATTTCTCCTTGAAATATTTCATGTTCTCTAGCACATGTCACATTGAAGAGAAAACAAGTAAGCATCTTTAAAAAGAGTGGGCCAGAACAAACCTGATTGTAGGACTTTGGCTGCAGTTTTGTTTCCGCTGAAGTGTCCGTCATATGGTGATGAATGATAATATTGAAGAATGGTGTTGACCTCCTCATGTGGAACACACTGTCTCAATAATTGATCAGCACAGCGTTTGAACAGGTACGGCTCATCCCAAACATAGTGCTTGACTTCTTTGAAGAACTTCTTTCGTTGCTGAGTTTTCCATTCCAACGGTCATTTTCCCGAAACTATGTAGTTGACATAGTCAGCATACCAAGGGACATCATGCTGTTTCATGGCAAACAGCTGTTCATCTGGAAAAGTTTCTTTGATTGCCAGTTTTTTGCCAGCTGTTTCTCCATTCTCGAGTCTCGATAAATGATCTACCACCTGATTTTCTATCCATTTCCTGTCTCTAATCTCCACGTCAAATTCTTGTAGAAGAAGTATCCAACGGATCAATCTGGGTTTGGCATCTTTCTTCATGATCAAGTATTTGATTGCTGAATGATCTGTGTAGACCACCACTTTGGGACCCAGCAGATAGGAGCAGAATTTGTCAAAAGCGTACACAACTGCGAGCAACTCCTTTTCAGTGGTTGTGTAGTTTAGTTGAGCTTCATTCAAAGTTCTGCTGGAGTAGTAAATGGTGTGGAAAATCTTTGCTTTGCGTTGTCCCAAAACTGCACCTACAGGAAAATCACTAATGTCACACATTACCTCAAATGGAAGGTTCTAGTCCGGTGCTACAATGATGGGAGCAGAAACCAACTTCTGTTTTAGGATCTCAAAAGCTTTATGGCATTCTTTGGTGAAGTTGAAAGGCACATCCTTCTCCAGAAGATTGCACAAAGGTTTAGCAATCTTGGAAAAGTCTTTGATAAATCTCCTGTAAAAACCTGCATGTCCGAGAAAACTCTGAACCCCTTTGACAGATGTTGGTGGAGGTAGTTTTTCAATTGTTTCAATCTTTGCTTTGTCTACCTCGATCCCCTTTTGTGAGATCTGATGTCCCAGGACGATGCCTTCCTGCACCATGAAGTGGCATTTCTCCCAGTTGAGTACCGGGTTGGTATATTCACATCTTTCTAATACATGTTCCAGATTTTGGAAGCAGTAGTCAAAAGAGTCTCCAAACACAGAGAAATCATCCATAAAAACCTTCATACTCCGTTCCAGCATATCTGAGAAAATGGCCATCATGCAACGTTGGAATGTGGCAGAAGCATTACATAGTCCAAATGGCATCCTGCGGAATGCAAAAGTACCATAGGGACATGTAAAAGTGGTTTTCTCCTGATCTTCTGGGGCGATGGCAATCTGATTGTACCCCGAGTATCCGTCCAGAAAATAATGGAACTCGTGTCCCGCCAGTCTGTATAGCATCTGATCAATGAATGGCAGCAGAAAATGGTCTTTCCTTGTTGCTTTTTTCAGCTTCCGGTAGTCCATACAAACTCTCCATCCAGTCACAATTCTTGTTAGAATCAGCTCGTTCTTTTCATTTGTGACTACAGTTATTCCTCATTTCTTTGGTACACACTGTATAGGACTCACCCAAGTGCTGTCTGAGATGGGGTAAATGATGCCAGTATCCAACCATTTTATTATTTCTTTCTTCACGACTTCCTTCATGATTGGAATGAGTCTCCGTTGATGCTCCTATGTGGGTTTGTACTCATCATTCATCAAAATCTTGTGCATGCAAAATGATGGACTAATGCCTCGAATGTCTGCTATAGTCCAGCCAATGGCTCTTTTGTGTTCTCGTAACACTCTCAGCAACTTTTCTTCCTGCTCCAATGTTAGCGAAGAAGAAATAATAACAGGTAATTCAGAAGAGTTTCCAAGGAAAGCATATCTGAGATGGCTCAGAAGTAACTTCAGCTCCAACTGCGGTGGTTCTTCAATCGAGGGCTTGATTCGCTCCTTCTTCGGGAGTTCCATACTTTCAACTGGTGGTGTTGATTTGAACCGAAATGGTTTGTCAAGATAGTTGATACATTCCAGGATTTCAACATCTAGCTCGCTGTCAGTCATGTTGGTGATGCAAGCTTCAAGTTTGTCTGTGGGAGGTGGTACTGCATCAGTATCTTGGATGATACTATCAACAACATCAACTCTGAAACATTCTTCCTCTTTTTCATCACTCGTGAATTTCATGGCTTTGAAAACATTAAAGGTAACTTCTTGCTCCTGAACTTTCATGGTTAGTTTTGTACATCAATAACAGTTCGACCTGTAGCCAAGAATGGTCTTCCAAGGATGATAGATACATCTTTGTCTTCTTCCATGTCAAGGATAATGAAATCTGCTGGGAAAATGAGTTTGTCGACTTTGACCAGCACATCTTCAACAACACCTCTTGGAAATGCGAGTGTTCTATCAGCAAATTGCAGAGAGACTGAGGTAGGCATTGCTTCTCCAATTTGCAGTTTCCTGTAAATAGAAAAGACATCAAATTAACACTTGCACCTAAGTCACATAAAGCCTTACTGATATAATGTTCTCCAATGGTGCATGGGACAGTGAAACTGCCAGGATCTTTCAACTTCAGGGGAAGTTTCCTCTGAATGATGGCGTTGTATCTTCCATCAATGCTACTGTCTCGTAATCTCCCAATCTCTGTTTTCGTGAAAGAATGTCTTTCATGAATTTGACGTAGCTGGGCATTTCTTCCAAGGCTTCTGCGAATGGAATGTTGATATGCAGCTTTTTGAACACCTCCAGGAATCGAGCAAACTGCTTGTCCAGTTTATTTTTTTTAAGACGCTAAGGAAAAGGTGGAGGTGGAGTGATTTGATCTTTTTCCTTTGCTTCTTTTTCCTCCATCTGTGGAACTGTATATTTTGGAACTTCTTCAATGGATTCCTTGATTCCAACATCTTTTTTTATCTCAGTACCACTTTTAAAAGTAATGGCTTGACATTGCTCATTCCCTTGGTTTCTTGGATTCGGTTCTGTGTTACTCTGGCGGTCTGTAACTCTAAGCATTGGTCAGTTGTCCAATTTCATTCTCCAGTGCTTTAATAGAGGCAGATTGGCTCTGAAACATAGCATCATATTTTTTTAACTGAGTAAGCACTTCCGCTATTCCTGGTTCATTTGTCTGCTCCTGGTCTTTGTTTTGTTGTTGTTGGAATCCGGGTGTGGTGGATAGTTTTTTTGCCCTGAATTGTTGCTCCATGAGAAATTGGGATGAATCCGGGTATAGATTGTTCCCCTGTCTGTTGAAATTGTTGACATAATTCACCGTCTCTTCTTGTTGGTTTGGTTCTGGTGCTCCTCCATATGGTGAACTTGTGGCTCTAATATTGCCTTGCATACCGAGAGTCTCTATGAATTTGCATATCTGATCTAGTTTGACATTAACTGCTGTGTTGGCTCCAACTTTATAAATTCTAGCAATTCTTTGAATCATGCTCCTTTCTGTTGGCCACAATGAATTGTTGTTAGCCATTTCTTCGATTAAATCTCAGGCTTGATCTTCTCCTTTTGCTATCAAAGCTCCTCCAGCAGCAGCATCAATTGTGGTTCTCATCAGTCCAGAAAGTCCATTATAGAAAGTTTGGACTTGAAGCCATTTTGGAATCTCATGGTAAGGACATTTCCGGAGCAAATCTTTATACCTTTCCCAAGCTTTCGTAGAGAGTTTCTGAGTCTTGTTGTACAAAGGATGTGATGTCATTCATCAGTTTTACTATTCTGGCTGGTGGAAAATACTTTGCAAGGAATTTGGTGGCTAGAGTGTTCCAAGTTGTGATGGAACCTGCTGGTAGTGAATGTAGCCAGGCTTTAGCTCTGTCTTTCAAGGATTATGGGAAAATACGCAGTCTCATTGCTTCTTCGGCTCCTCGGTTGTAATTGAAAGTGCCACAAACTTTCAGGAAGTTGCTGATGTGTGCATTATGGTCTTCAATTGCATTCCCCCCAAACTGAACTGACTGTTGAATCATCTGAATGCATGTTTTGATGTCACATGCATTTGCTGGTAAGAGAGGGAGTACAATACAGGAAATGAAGCCGTCGACCACTGGAATGGTTCTATCTCGAATGGGTATTGGTGGTGCAACTTCTAAAGGTTCAGTTTCCATGTTGACGATTGCTTCTTGGCCTTCTCGCCTTTCCATTCTCAACTGTCTGATGGTTCTTTCAATTTCTGGGTCAAGCGGTCGGAGTTCAAAGCTTCTGGTTCATCTCATGTAGTGTCTGAGAATCTGAAACACAAGAAAATAGAGATAATAAGTAAAAAGAAATTAGATACAAGTAACGTATCTAACCCCAAAACTAATAGTGAAAGATAAATAAGTCCCCGGCAACGGCGTCAAAAACTTAACCGGTGTGAAATCACACGTGTATAACGCAAGCGCACGTATCGTTCAAGTAGTATAAAAAGTATCGATCCCACGAGGACTTAAACCTAAGCTATTAATTTTTATGAGGCCAAATGATTACTAGTATCTAACAGATTGATTGATTGACTGGGTGGGTGGTGACTTTAAACTTAAAAACAAGTAAATAAAATTGCGCGAAAGTAGGTTGAGGAAAATTCAAATTTATAAAACTATTCAGTATTGTGATTTCTTCCAATATCTTTTTAAAGATGAAGTGGTTATTTCATGTTTGTGTAATATATCGGTTTACTAACCTAGAACACGAAATTATGCAAAAGCCTATGTCGATGGTCAGATGCAAATACCCAGTATAACCCAATTGAACTATATGTCTATGTCAACCAAATTACCTGGATTTATTAAGATTAAGTTCCAATTATGGCTACCCCAGCCCGACAGGTATATGTCTATCCTGTAAGGAAATATTTTAAAGGGTTATATATACTTAAGGAAGATCGTGGGCTATTAAGTCTTGGGCTAAAACCTAAAATTCTTTTGTTAAGTTTATTTTAAGTTTACCAAATCAATCTTATTAATGGCCAGTTAACAAGAAGCATTAAGCTTAAGACTTAATAAATAAACCTTTAAATTACCCAAACTATAAAATAACCCCTTATAAACCGGTGATATTGGAATTCATCACAACCCCAGATAACTAACTTAGTTACGAAACATAACTAGGGCTAGTAAAAACTTAAAAATAAAAGACATAAAGTAAAATATTGAAAAGTAAAATGCTGGAAAGTAAATAAAGAAAAATACAATAAAAGAAAATGTTAGGGCTAGAGGATCTACTTTTATCACTACTATTTTAGATATCTCCCTTAATATAATTTATTAACTTGTGTGATATTACCAACCAGCCATATAGGCGGTAACCTGATTAAGTCAAATTAAGTCCAACCGACCATAAAGGCGGTATCATTATTTGTCCATAAACCAGCCATATAGCCGGTAATTACCAACCGACCAACCAGGCGGTATCCATGCTTAGTCGGGTTAAAACTAGTTTATAATTGATTACCAACCGACTAATATAGCGGTATCCTTGTTAAGTCAAATTTTAATAGTAAATATATTATAATTAAGGGAGATTAATCTAAATAGCAGTAATAAAAGTTTTACCTTTCATACTAGCAGGGGGAAGTTACCTCATCATAGCTGAATAGTAAAAACTGAAAAAGTAAAGAAAGTAAATTACTATTACATAAAGTAAATAAAATTAATTACAAAACTGAAATTTAAAGAAAACTAGATACAAACTCGTTATTTATTCAGAGAGGAAGGTACATCTGAAACTGAAATTTCGAGCTGAATTTATAGGCGTTGATAGGCTCCACGCGTAACGATGCGCGCAATTCACGGCGTGGCTTGCGGAGAGTTCGACACGTGGCAGGTGGATAAGGTGATAATGTGACACGTGGCAGAGGGCGTCGGCAACTCAATGATTGTGCTGACGTGGCGTTGACGTGGCTGACATGTGGCGATGTTGATTGTCGGCACCGAAGGATTGTGACACGTGGCAAGCGATGATTGACAGTTGATGACGTGGCTGACACGTGGCATACTGACTTGGCATGTGGCTGATGTGGACGCCTACGTGGACGACACGTGGATGACATGTGGACGACATATGGCGATGTGGATTGTCGGCACCATAGGATGATGACCCGTGGCACGGTGCACGCTAGCAGATCTCCTCTGATGTTGACACGTGGCAGACGCACGTTAGCATCTGGTGCATGTTAGCAGACTTCTCAGATTTCGACATGTGGCACGACGCATTTTAGCATGAAGCGGCTCATGTTAGCACAGGCCGGTGCACGTTAGGCGTCGTGCCAAATTACATTTTTGCCCTTTATTGTCATTTTTTACTGTTTTGGCCCCAAATCACCTCCAGAATGTCCTGAAACTTTATTTATCTACAAAATAACACAAAACATATCAAAATATTCACAAAACTCAAGAATATATACAAAATATTAGGTCAAATGAGTGGAAATAGTGATACATTTATCACTCATCAATTTGTAATTTTAGAAATTATGGATAAAAATGGAATTCTGGAAATTTTAGGACCAATGTGCAAATATGGAAATTAGGGGCTGTTTCATAATTTCCAAAAGTGAATGGGTCATTTTATAATTTCCAAAAGTATAAGGGCTGAAATGTAATTTAGCAAAGTATTTGTATTAAACTATAATTTCAGATTTACAGTATTCTAATTTGATTAGAATTGATAAATTTTATTTAATTAATTTAATTAAATAAAATAGGATAATGGTTGTTTTTAGGATGGATTAAAATTACTATTTTAATAGGATTAAATCTTATCCTATTAATTCTAATTTGATTGGAATTAAAACAACTCAAATCAAAAGCCTATAAATTAACTCTTTTGCCAATAAATTGAAAAACAACAAATTGAAGCAAAATTTGAAAAGGAATTTACGTGAGAAGAAAGAAATTTAAAAGGCAAATTTGATTTTTTCTTCAAGCAAAATTTCTTTTATTATCAATATTCCATAAACCTCAAAAACAAGTCTCTTTTCTTAAGCTAACACCAAATAAAATACACTTACATAATATTGGATTTGAGAAATCCAAAATCCTTAACTCTTTACTTTGTGTGGATACCGTTGGAGGCCAAACGTGTGGGTGGCTCTGAAGAATTTATGGGAACGGAACGAGAATTACTTAAATGTTTAAGGCACCTTTTATTTATGTTTCATAAATAAATATTATCATGAAGCATGAAAAATTAATAACGATATTGGATTGGAAATTTATGTTTAAAATTGAAAAATTTTAATTTTCCGCCGCATATTGCATGCTAAATTTCCAACAGTGGTATCAGGAGCCTAAATTTATTATTATATTTAAATTTATGGGACATGATTAAGTTGAGATTAATTGAAATTTGATTTAATGAGGAATTAAATCAAATAAATAATTAAAAAAATGGGAAGAATTTCGGCATTGTTCTTTGAAGAACAGTGCGGCCTTCAAGTCAAACTAGGGGTGGGCGCGGTTCGGTTTGGTTCGGTTTTTGCTAAAAACCGAACCAAACCATATTTTACGGTTCGGATTTTTTACCTCTCAAACCAAACCATTAAATAACGGTTTGGTTCGGATTGAAAATTTTTTAAACCAGCGGTTTACGGATTGGTTCGGTTCGTTTTACAGATTATTATATTTAAAACAAATTTTCATCTACTTAAGTGAAGACAAAAAAAAAAAAAAACTAGCATATCCAACAAATAGTATGAAGTGCTAGGTTGTAAGCTATGATTCCAGAGAACACATGCACTCCATTGAGGATTAAAATATGAGGCATAATTAATTCTTGTATTTTTTAAAAATTACCTTGAATAATGATGCTACCGTCATTATAATTAAGAGACAAATCCAATATCTTACTTTCAAGAATAATGATGTTACCATAAAATAAAAAATTGAAGAATAAAAGTATTAACAATAAATATATTAACAAAAAATTTAAGAATAAAAATATTACATACTAATAAAAAAGAAAACATAGAATAAAATTAAAATACAAATACAAAAATATATATTTTTTTAATTATAACGGTTCGGTTCGGTTTAACAGGTGCGGTTCGGATTAGCTCCTGAACCGAACCGTAAACCGTTTGGGGTGGGCCAATCCGAACCGTTAGAAAAAAAACCGTAATTTCGGTCCGGTTTGGTTCGGTTTGCGGTTTGGTTCGGTTCGGTCGGTTTTTTTGCCCATCCCTAAGTCAAACCAGCAGCAGCGCTGCTGCTGGTCTGTGGTGGCGTCATCAGGGCGTCACATGATGACGTCATCATGGCGTGATCATGTGAAAACTGACTGCTCGCAGAAGTAAGGTTGCTGACGTCAGCATACCAGATGCTGACGTCAGCGGCCGAAATAGTAAAAAAATTGAATTTTAAATAAATTTGATTTATATTAAAATTTAATTTCAATTAATGTATCCTAATACAATTAAAATTTAATAAGAAATAAAATTCTAATTGGATTGTGAATTTATTTCTAAAATAAATTTAAATTAAGTAACCTAATAAGATTAGGATACAAATTAAATTTGAATGGTTTCTAATTAGATTATAAATCTAGAATTCAAATTAAAATATGATACATTTAATCTCAAATTCAAATATAGGAAATTGTTTCCGACTAGAATAATGATTCTAGTTATACAATTTTAATGACGATTAAAATTATATTCTAATAAGATTAGGACAAAATATTTAAGTCTCATAAATAATTAAACATAATAAAACAATATCATATATTTATCCAATAAGATTGGATAATAAAATATTATAAATATTTTAAAGAAATTGTGATGAACTAAAATACATTAGATGTATAAATAAGAGACCTAATTTAAATAGACTTGGAATTTAGCTGCTTGTTTGATTGATGCTTGTCAAGCTGGTTCTGTCAAAATGACGATAAGAGCCTAAGAAGTTTGGGTTTTATGTGGGACCGCTGTGACCCCTCCACTCTTCTGGGAACCTAACTGGTGCATTTTTTTCATTCAAAATTCTTTATTCTAAAGTTTAAAATAAATTAAAACTAAAATTCCTCTGAATAATTTAAGTCTATAACATTTCCTTCCATTATTATAATCAAAACCAGAACTCTTTGTCATTCTTGATTACTTGGCCATCGTCAAGATCAAGTTTAACATCGAATATGTTTAGATTATAAATAATGGTTTGACTTAACCAAAATATTTGATAAGTTAGCCCTCGTCATGATCATTTATTTTGGAGGCAAAGGTTAAATTTCATATAAGATATGATGACAAGAGTTGTCAAGACATGAGTTTTCAACTTAATGATCTATGAGTTACATGAGATGTAATTGGTAACAAGTACCTACCCAATTGAACTTAAATAAAGTGATTAACCCTCATTGTCATTTTATTTTAAGTAAAATGAGATCATAGCCCACGATAATTTTATCGCTAAGAGGGTTGACAAAATTCAAATAAAATAGTGGGAGTAACCATTAGATTAAAAGTCTAAATATCTTATGGTTTATACCTATGTAATAAATCTAATCAAAATTCTCTATTCTTCATATAGGTTTCCAAACAAAACATGAGTAATAATATCTCCCTCCGAAGCATACTTGATGCAAATATGTTGACTGGACCTAACTTCGCGGATTGGTACCGCAACCTAAGAATTGTTCTTAGGCAAGAAAATAAGGTTTATGTCATGGAACATAGTGTTCCACCAGAACCTGCCGAAGATGCAACACAAGAAGAATATAATGCTTGGTTGAAGCATTATGATGATAATGAGCAGTCAGTATGTGTGATGCTGGGCTTAATGTCATCAGAATTACAAAAGTAACACGAGTCTATGGATGCGAGCATAATTATAACACATCTCAAGGAGTTGTTTGATGCATCCGCTCACACTGAAAGATATGAGATATCTAAGACTCTGTTTCGATCCATGATGAAAGATGGTTCTTCAGTTAATGACCATATGCTGAAGATGATTAGCTACATTGAAAAATTAGTTGATCTTGGTTTTATCATGTGGCTTATATATTGATCTTGAATTGCAATCACTGCCAGAGTCTTTCTCTCAGTTTATTTTGAATTTTCATATGAACAAGTTGGATGCTACACTTCCTGAATTGCTTAATATGTTAAGACTTGCTGAGAAAGACATAAAATCACAGAAAGGTTCTGTGATGCTAATGAGTGGTTCCAAAAAGTTTAAGAAACGCCCTAAAAATGGTTCAAAGGGTAAGGTTGTTAGACAATTATGACCCATAGCGTCACTATTTGTAAAAGACATTGTGGTTTTTGTACAAATTAATTATGTAGCAATCAAATTGCATTTTATCATTTTGTAATTTGATTACTTAATATATGTAAATGATAAAAGTCTATATAATTAGTTCCAGATTATAAGATATGAGACAATATCAATCCATAAAGGTTTAATAATTAAATATCCATAGTCGTAATATTATCGAGATTGGACATCGATAATGTGGAATAGACTAGTATTGCACTTGTGCGTGTTATGGAAGCGTAACGGCATAGTTCTCATATATTTAAGTATTGGATACTTATCCAAGTGTGATAGGAGGTTGTGTTTACCGATGGTACGGAAACATCTTCGCTTTGGATAGACACCGCGGAATCCAATTGGTAGTATGACTATGTGTCTATGGGAATCCACATCAGGGTAGGTGTATTTCGTCTTAACTTGAGACTTGCATCGCTAGTACTTGCGACTATCAATACGCTTTGGTTTTGGTCGTCCGGAACTTTAACAGGTTCTGTGTACGCCTCTTCTGGGTTTATTGAGAATCGTAGTGTATTGGATGTGATGTCAAGATGAAAGTATCACTTCAGTCATATGGAGATTATGATCACGCAGGGATACAGAATTGGTACTCTAAATGGTTGCAACCATCGGGATAATATGACTGGTCATGATTATCCGATTAAATAGACTAGTTGCTTGTAATCCGATATATGCTTCGTACGGGGCAGACATTATTCCAGCCCCAGGCCTTGCATGTGACATCCGATACTAGATCGCAATACGCAATACTACGTATACTATGTATACTACGCCTGACATAGATTATATATTCCATTAATAATATTTCTGGAGAATTGGGTAAGCACGGTGCCTTGCTAGAAGCCAACCATGTCTCGTAAATCGGTAAAAACGTAGTACGAGGTACGTACGTGTTCGGATAGTCCGACGACCGGATTTACTGCCAACATATCCAGGGATCTCTTGGGTCGCTTCCCAAAGATTCACCGATGACGAATGATTCGAACTTAATTAATCTAGGATTAATTACGGAGAGATTTTATCTGGGATAAAATACTATTTGAAGAGAGAGAACGATTAATTTGGAATTAATCGTTAAAGTAATATATTCGATTTATTAAACAAAATTAGATTTCGACGCGGAATTAAAATTGGATTTTAATTCGGGCTAACGAATTAATTTAGAATTAATTCGCTAGCGACGTGAATAGTAATTTTGCTTGTCATTATTATTTAATTAAATTTGATTTAATTACGTCGCAACGGAAAAATTCGTTAATTCGGAATTAACGAACCCGAGCCCGGAATGTGTTTGCGAGGCCACTCCGATTTTGAATCAAGTGCGGCCACAAGTCACATCGTTCGTAACATCACATGTCACTTTAGTGATGGATGTCAAGTCACCTTTTGGTGATTGACAACCAGTCACTATTCATGATGGTGGTTGTTGAGGGCATTGAATGTCATTTTTGGCTCCAAAATTGGTTTTGCTTTTTGGAAAAGCTTTTACCAAATTTTGATAACACTTTTTGTATTATTGTTTTTGGAAAAAAAAATAAAACAAAGAAAAACTCTCTCTCTCTCCCAAACCTCACAAAGCCGTGAGCCTCCCCTGGTGGATAGAAAAATTTGTAGCAAATTTTTCTTAAGCTAGCACTTGAAGTATCATTCAAAGGTGATAGGGAAACTTCTCCCTTGAGCTTGGAATCAAAAGATCAAAGCTTGGAGCTTGAAGATCTCAAACAGAAAAGGAGCACCTTGGCCGAATTCAAGAGAGCAAATTTTTGTGTTCATCGTCTTCAAAATCCGATCAAAGTAAGTATGTTTTCGCCATTCTTCTTTGAGTATTCATTCTTTTTCATTGCTTAAATTGATCTTGGGAATGTAATAGAAACTCAACAATGGTATTAGAGCCAGGTTTAAGCATGAAAAATATTAGGGTTCTTATGCTAAAATTTGGGTAAAATTGATTTGAGCATGATTTGATAAAATTGATTGATTGAGTATGCTTGAATGATGATAACTTAGAGTTATGCATGATCAATTTGATGAAAATTGAATTGGATTAATTTTTCCCCAAATATTGGGCTTGGCCGAATGCATAGTATACCCTAAAGTCATGGTATTTTTTATTATTTTGATCATTGGATGAGTTTAAAAACTTGGGAAATGATGATTTGAGATTCAATCGGATTGAAAACGAAATCAGACAAAAAACCCTATGAATGCCGTGAGCTATGGAGCATGAAATGAGTTGATTTTTTGTTTCAAAATGTTGGACATGAGTTGAACAAATTATTAAATGATTAATTGATCAAATTATTATTTTGGAAATGTTGATTTAGATAATTAATTGATGTAATACACTTTAATTAATTGAATTTTGAAATTTGGAAAATTAGAATTTAATTAATTGGACTTAGTTTAGAATTGGGCTTTATATGTTGTATTTCGGCCTTATGGACTTGGTTGGGCCAAGTAGGTTTGGGTCAATTGGATTGGATCCAAATTGGGCCTAAACCACTCCATTAAGTCCAAATATAACTAATGGACCTTTTAATGTTTAATTGGGCCTAATGGGCCTAAATTGGTTTCTTGGCAAATAAGGGTGATTAGACCCGGCCAAGGTTCCGGTTCGGACCGGAACCGAACCAGAACCGAACCGGTTGGAATCGGACGGTTCCGGTTCCAACCGGTTCCGGTTCCGGTTCCGGAACCTAACCGGTTCGGTTAGGGTTCTCACCCTGACCGAACTGGTTGGAACCGCTGGAACCAAACGGTTCCGGTTGGAACCGAAAGTAAAAAAATAAAAATAAAAATTATTTACTTGGAACCGTAAGGTTCCACAAGTCAATCTCAATTATTATTATTAATAATAATGAGGTTTAAAATTGCAACCTTGAGCACAATAGTCAATTTTTAAGGAGGTTTAAAAATCTCCTTTTTATAACCAACTCTTGGTTACTGACTTCTTTATATAAGCGATGTGGGACACAATAGTCAAGTAACAAATATCTCACATCGCTTATATGAAGAAAACACTAGCCAAGAGTTGGCTATAAAAATGATTATATGTTAAAAGAATTTTATAAAAATATAATTCTATAAAAATGATGTGATAGTTTGAAAAAACATTACGATTATAGAATTTTTTTTCTATTTTTTAAAATTTATTATTAAAAAAAAAAACCAAAAGGGAACCGTAACCGAACCGGAACCGACCGGTTCGGTTTACGGTTCCGGTTCCACACTTGTGGAACCGGGAACCGGCCGGTTCGGTTCAATTCCGAACCGGAACCGAACCGCCGGCCGGGTCTAAGGGTGATTCCTTAATTGGGCTTTGGTATTTGGGTTTGATCCATATTGACCAAAGTCCATGCCTTAAGAAATTAATTGAAAGTCCATTGGACTTTAATTAAACAACATTGGATGTTAATTGGGCTTTGAGACCCATTTAGATTAGATTTGGAATCTAAGTCGTAAAGGCGCATTAAAAAGTGTAGTTATTTAATTTAGAATTAAATATAGAATTAGTATTGAATACGAGTTAAATTAGATTTAAATTGTAGTTCGATATAATTCAAGAATTCGTACTTCGAGTACTTATTCTCAAACGAGTTTGACTCGCGCAAATCAAATCGTTGTTTGAACATTGGATGATCACTTAATTCAAAGATTAATTAATTGGATTAGATTGATTGAATAACATGCTTTGAATGAATACATGGATTTGTTGAATGAATAATGTATATCAGATGGATATTAGAAGGGAAAGGGAAATTTTGGAAATTGTTGTAATTTTATAATTTATTAAATTGGACCTGCGTGTCCAGCCTTATCTCTCTTGATTCTTTGTATTTCTCTTCTCACCCAATTCCCCTCAATGTTAATGAGGTTTCTTTAATTGAATTATGTAATTGGGTAGAAGTAAGAATAGTGCTAGTCGGGGAGAGGAAAGTGAGTGATTTGTTCTAGGAATAATATATGAGATATCCATCCGCATATCATTATTAATTTATTTTCGGGCCTTATTATGCTTTTAGAATGCATGCTTAAGGGTGTATGATGAGACCTAAAAAAGATAAAAAATTGGTTGCCAATTTACGCGAAAAACCTTCAACAAATATTAAGCGTTTTTCCTTCCATTGAGTGATTCTTACTCAAGATCCAAGATTGACACTGGTTTGTTGGCCAAAGTCAAGACCTTTGTCCGTCGCGGATGTATTTGAATCATGAAGGCTTTGTTGCATATCGTGTGTCTTGTCCAAGTTGTGATTTGTTGGCCAAAGTCAAGATCACTTCTTGTCCATCGACATCGATTACGAAGCTTTCCAAAGTCAATGGGTTCCGCTTAACTGGAATCATTAAGCTTGTTGTGCCAAAGCCAAGGCTTAGTTGATTCAGAGGAAAAAAGGTTAGGAAAATATATTGGATATATTGGCATATATATTGTATATAAGTTTCAGACTTGGAGGTCCACCTGCCGGATCTAGGAATTGGTTGAGATCCAATTGATCTTAGAGATCTACCTAGTTAAATATCATACATCTTGTTGGCCAAAGTCAAGGTTGTGTGTTATTTAACGGGATCCTAGCCCACTAGGAAACTAGGTTTCCCGAGTACTCAACAGAGGGTTAGAGGCTCGCCGAAAAATAGTGGGAGGCTAGTATTGAATTTACAATTTCGTTCAAATACTTAGCTTTACGCGCTTTCAAAATTATTTCGTCAATTATTTTATTAGTTGGACTAATATATTATTATTTTTCTTGTAACAGTTAGACTGTACCCATACATCGTTAATCGAATAGTTGGACTATTACGGTTAAGATGACAGGAAAGTTAAGCATTAAGGATATTGTCATGGGCGACAACGTCTTTAATGGCACAAACTTTCAGGACTGGGAAATGAATCTCAGAATTGTTCTGGGATCCGAGAAGTTACTAACACTATAGAGCGACCTCTTGGGCCTAAGCCCCGACCTGATCAATTGCTTGAGCTAGAGCTTTGGAAGACTCATAGCGATGATAATGCGACTGCTCAATCGGTAATGCTTGCCGCTATGACTCCGCAATTCCGTCCTCAAAACAAGGGGTTGGATCCCTATGAGATGATGGCGAAGTTGCACGATCTTCACCGATCTAATCTTAGATCACAAAGATTCGAGTTGTAGGAGAAGCTCTTCCGCGCTCGCATGTCAGAGGGTACGTCTGTTGAGCACCATGTCTCACAGATGATTGCTGACATTGAGCAGCTCGGACAGATGGACATAGTCTTCGAGGCTGAGACTTCAGTAGATTTGATCCTACAGTCTCTCCCCGACACTTGGAGTGGGTTCATCATGAACTACAACATGTTGAACCAAGACCAAACTCTTGGAGAGTTGATGTCCACTCTGTGTGAGGCAGAAAATGAGCTCCTTAAGGGCAAGAAGCGCGAGGCGTACTATGCTTCAACATCTCAGACTCCGAAGGCTTGGCCTAAGGCTACTGGAGGTGTTAAGAAGAAGAAGCATAAGAAGAAGGGCAAGGCCAAATCGTCAAAGGGTTATTTAGGGGGTGAGTCCGGTAACGCAGCGGAAGCGGTGAAAATCCGATTTTCAGATTTCAAAACTTTTTCTCGGATAAATTAAATAAACATATTTATTTAATATTCCAATAATCAAATTATGAAAATAAATTCAATAAAACAATTTTAAGTGAATTTACCGAAATACCATTGCTTTGTATTTTTGTCATTTTAGTCCGAAATTGATCCAATCAATTTTGAATGATTCTAAATCATTTCTAAGATGAACTTATGATGTTCAAAACATCAAAACACCAAAAGCACCAAAATCCCCAATTTTGCAAGTCAAGGCCGAGAGCCTCACTAAGGAGCACACTTGTGCATTTTGCATTTTCATGCTTCAAGACACATCCAAATGATATCCAATCAACATGAAATTTTATATGTATCATATACACACATAAATACACAACATATATGAAAACCCTCAAATTTGGAATTAGTTAAGAACCCTAATTTTTCAATTTCCTCAAATTGGACAAATTAGACCAAATACATTAAATCAATTACTTCAATCATCATTCTTCCATCCAATTCAAGTCTCAACACAATGAAACAACTCAAGATCAAATCTAGGTCATTTAAGAGTGGGTCAACAACTCTAGATTAGCAACATGGTTTCCAAAAACCTTAAAAGATTAGTTACAACTACAATAGTCACAACACTTCCTTCATTACACATGCTTCACACTTCTCCAAAACTTCCATCATCAAAAGCCACAAGAAACAAAGAAAAGAAAATCCTAATAATATCATATATTAAAGCCTAGAACCTAAGGAACATATTCCTTACTAATAGCAAGTTTGAAAAACTTACTAAAAATCCAAGCTTTTGATGTTTTAGCCTTTCTTCTCACAAACTTCTTTAGCTTCTTTCAATGGAGTTTATTTTGATAAAGTGTATTAGGTTAACATTATTATGAAATGAAAAACAATTATATTCTTCACCAAAAGGCCTATGGCCGAATTTCATCAAATGAAATTCAATAAATGTAATTTGATTTTTCATTTCACTTTAATGTTGTCAACTTGCACAAATATCTCACAAACACCTTTATTAGATATTTACCTTAGTCAACTAATGCAACTATCATCATTAACTTTAAATATCCTAACATAAGATATTTATATTTTAATTAATTTAATCATTTAACAATTAAATAATTAAATAATTAATCAAATACAAATATATTAAATATATGTATAATATTTACATTAAATATTAAAAACATATATTCATTTAGGAAATAAGTCAAATAACTCATTTTGACTATTAATTAATGTGTATTTAAATTAATCAAGTATTAAATGTAAATACACAACAATTAAGGAAATGACTATCTAGTCTCTTTAGCATGTATCTTGCGTTTAACCATTAAACGACTTTATAAATAATCAATATTATTTATTTATGTTGCTCTAGTGCTCAACGAGTATGTTTCATTATTGAGACTCTCTAGGTTCAGGTATATCCGTCACAAAATCTAATTTCGTGTCCATAATCTATCCACCCGTAGATTATGACGATCACAGATAATCTCGCTGAACCATACAGGTCGAGGTCATCGCAAATGTATAATTCCTCCGTCACAGGTATCCGGATAAATCCCAGAGATATAGATGTAAATGTCAAATCTCTATCGGGATTATCCAGTCGACTATTCTATTAGCAATCTCAAAAGAATGTTTAGAACTAGCTTCTAAACTTTACCACGGGCCCATGGATTTATCTGATTGCTAATCATATGGACTACCTATGCTCTGGTACACAGAACTGACGGATCCTATCTTGATACACATAGGACACCCTGAGGATCTATCTACACCCAACGAACAGGCGGAGGTCTGATCTAAATAGATCGGTGACGTGACTGCCGTCTAAGTGTAGAAGATATCTCATGTGCCCACAATGGCATCTCAAGTCTAAGAATCACAAGTGCTACTCAACCCAAGAAGATTCTTATTGACGCTGGTGTACCATCCATTAAGAATCTTCGGTGAGTCGTTCAGTGTTTATCCGCTATAAACACCTACACGACTCCATGTGTTTATCAAACAACTTCGAAGGTATGGCCTTCGTCAGCGGGTCTGCTACATTATCTTCACTCGGTACCTTGCACACGACAATATCCCTCGCGACACGATCTCTCGAATGATGTGGTACTTGCGTTCCACATGTTTCGACTTCTGATGCGCCCTCGGTTCCTTTGCTTGCACAATGGCTCCAATATTATCACAGTATAACACTATCGCATGCTCGATACTTGGGACAACTCCCAATTCTGTGATAAAGTTCTTTATCCACATAGCCTCTTTTGCAGCTTCAGAAGCTGCAATATATTCCGCCTCAGTGGTGGAATCAGCTGTCGATCCCTGTTTGGAACTCTTCCAACAAACTGCACCTCCGTTAAGGGTAAAGACAAATCCAGATGTAGACTTTCTATCATCGGGATCCGATTGGAAATCGGAGTCTGTATACCCATTAACCTGCAGTTCGTTTCCTCCATATATAATCAACTTATCATTAGTACCTTTAAGATACTTTAGGATATGTTTAATGGCCATCCAATGGTCATTACCTGGATTGGACTGATATCGACTAGTTACGCTAACAGCGAAACTGATATCAGGCCTCGTACATAACATGGCATACATTATGCTACCCAAACACGAAGCATAAGGTTGGTTAGACATTCTAACCTTCTCATCTTCTGTTTGTGGACACATCTTTTTAGAAAGATGAATCCCATGTCTGAACGGTATGTTTGCTGTCTTACAGTTACCAAAGCTATACCGTTCCAAGATCTTATCTACGTACGTTGATTGGGATAACCCAATCAGCCTCCTTTGTCTATCTCTATAGAGTTTTATCCCTAAAACATAGGAAGCTTCTCCCAGGTCCTTCATGGAGAAATTCTTACAGAGGTACGCTTTGACGCTTTGCAACATACCTAAATCATTCCCAATGATTAGGATGTCATCAACATATAGGACTAAAAATACGACCATGCTCCCACTGGCCTTCTTTTGATACACACAGGATTCTTCCGAATTCTTGAGAAAACCAGACGATCTAATAATCTCATCGAATCGAAGATTCCAACTTCGTGAAGCTTGTTTAAGTCCATAAATGGACTTCTTAAGCTTACATACCATGCCCGAGGTTTCGCTGGATGTGAAACCTTCCGGCTGTTCCATATAGATTTCTTCATCAAGAAATCCATTTAGAAAAGCCGTTTTGACATCCATTTGCCAAATCTCGTAGTCATGATACGCAGCTATAGAAAGCAAAATCCGGATAGACTTAAGCATTGCTACCGGCGAAAAAGTTTCATCGTAGTCGACGCCAGGTCGCTGCGTGTAACCTTTTGCTACCAGTCAGGCCTTGTAAGTTTCAACCTTACCGTCAGGCCCGCGCTTCCTCTTGTAAACCCATTTACAACCGATAGGAACAATTCCTTCGGGAAGCGGAATCAAGTCCCAAACTTGATTTTCATGCATTGAGTCTATCTCGGATTTCATGGCACTTTGCCATTTCACGGAGTCGATGTCCAACATCGATTCTCTATAGGTGAAAGGATCTGTCTCTTCAACTAAGAGAACATCCAGACTCTTTTCTTGTATCAAATACAAGCGTTCAGGAGGTCTAGATACCCTTTCCGACCTACGGAGTGGTGTGTTGAAGGTCCTTCATCTACTTGAACTTCAGGTTCCTCCGTTGGTTCGTTGTTTTCAGGTTGGACTTCATCAAGCTCAACCTGTCTATGATCACCACCTTCTGACGAAAATTCTACTTCTAGAAATTTTGCGAAGCGAGCTATGAACACATTTCGATGCTCGGTATCATAGAACAGATATCCCCTCGTGTTCGAGGGATATCCAACAAACCTAAACTTTTGCCCTCGAGGCGAAAGCTTACTTTGCTGAGTTACCCTGACATAGGCAGGACAACCCCAAACCTTAATATAATTAAGATTTGGTCTCCTACCGAACCATATCTGATACGGTGTCGTAGGAACAACCTTTGAAGGAATCTTATTCAAAAGATGTGCGGCTGTTAAGAGAAGACAGTAGCCCCATAAATAATAGGGCAAATCTGTGAAACTCAACATCGATCGGACCATATCCAATAAAGTCCGATTTCTCCTTTCAGATACACCATTGTGCTGTGGTGTACCTGGAGGAGTATATTGAGCGAGAATCCCATTCTCCTTCATATAATCCATGAACTCACCACTCATATATTCACCGCCTCGATCTGATCGAAGGCATTTAATATATTTACCAGTTTGTTTTTCTACTTCATTTCGGAACTCTTTGAACTTTTCAAAGGTTTCCGATTTATGTCGCATCAAATACACATAACCGTACCGTGATAAATCATCGGTAAAGGTAACGAAGTACGAATAACCACTGTGAGCAGTTTGACTTAGTGGACCACATACATCAGAATGTACAAGTTCCAGTAAGTTAGTGGCACGATGTCCAACACCAGAAAATGGGGCTTTGGTCATCTTACCCTGAATACAAGATTCACAAGTTGGATAGGATTCAATGGTAAGATCTGATATCAAACCATTCCTAACCAATTGGGTAAGGCGTTTAACGCCAATGTGACCAAGTCTCATATGCCAAAGTTCAGTATTATTAATTACAGGTAAACTACGTTTATTAACTCCAGTATTTAATATATCTTTTGAAGTTTGCAATGTATAATGACCATGCTGGTTGGACAACTAAGGATCTGAATATTATTTTTATCATATAAATACAAAGAACTATTCTTAATATTAATACAATAGCCTTCTGTATCTAATACAAAAAGTGATATAATATTAGCGACACATCCTGATACAAAATGACAGTCATATAACAAAAGTGTCCCATTCGGCAATGAGATCTCGCATACTCCCACTGCAACTGCATCCAAAGAGTCTCCACTCCCGAATCGCAACTGCATCTCTCCAGGCTTCAGTTTCCTACTTTCCTTCAGCACCTGCAACGAATTGCAAATGTGAATGGGACAAGCAGAATCTAAAATCCAGCTGGATGTAACGGCTTCACAAGCCAAAGATAAATCAATAACTGGAAAAATAAAAGTACCTGATGTAGAAGCTCTGTCTCTCCTCACTTGGGCAATGTAATCAGGACAGTTCCTTTTCCAGTGCCCAACTTTGCCGCAGTGGTGGCATTTGTCTTCAGAAGCCTTTTGGGCTTTGCAATCTTCGCCTGTTGTTGAGGACCAAAAGCCTTCTTCTTCTTGCCTTTCTTGTTCTTTCCCTTGGACCATCCTTGGGAAGAAGCCGAAAGAGAAGTAGTTCTAGGAGGGCGAGTCGGTACTCCATTCTTAAGGTCCTCTTCTGCCGTGAGCAACATCCTATGTAGCTCCTGGTAGGTACAGACAGTCCCGTGCATGTTGAAGTACATCACGAACTGGCGAAATGAAGCTTGCAGTGAACCAATAATGACACTCCTACCGAGAATGTCATTCAAGATGAGATTATGTTGCCTCAATTGATCGATCAAATCGATCATCTGAAGAACATGTGGGCTGACACTCTGCCCCTCATCCAGACACGCATGGAACAGTTCCATGGCGACTTTGTGAACAATAACTTGTTCCTGGTTCTCAAACGATTGTCTCAATCGCGTCATCATACTATATGAATCTAACATACCATAATACTGTTGCTTGAGTTTCGGAGACAGTGAACTAAGGATGTATGATTTAACCCTTAAATCATCATCTTTCAAGTTTCAAAACTTGGCGTTCCTCATCCGAAGCATCCGCACCCACTGCAAGGGGCAACGGACCCTCAAGAACATAACCCAGCTTTTCGGAATCGAGGACAATCCTCAAATCCAATTCCCAGTCTGCAAAGTTCTCAGCGCCTTTCAGTTTGTTCGCATCAAGCATACGCGCAAACTGATTTGTGGATTGTCCCGCCATCGCCAATCTATCATATAGATCACGAAAAACGGTTAGCAGAAATAAAGCAGTTTCATATAATATCAAAAGCATAAACTAGATCATGGATTTTTAATCTAATATGCCCCTCCCACTAAATCATGCAATACTGTAATCCCAAAACAGAATACAAATATTTAATAATTAAATTAAATACTAATAGTGAAAAGTGGATCCCGTGAATATATTTCGGCTCACAGCAGAGGCACGGTCTCGCCTACGTATATTCATCAGGCAGACAACTCATTTGTCAATCATTCACTAATGACTCCTAAGTACCCGGTCCTGGCCGTTTCTCGTTGTCGCTGCGAAGGCAGGCCCCACAAGGAGACGTACCAAGGTTAAACTCGCCAATGATAAACTCAAGTTACTTACGTAATCCTGACAGCTAGGGCACGTTCAGAATTCCGCTTTCGCTTGAATTTATCTAGTATCTGATATACATCCGGTATAAATAAATCTTTATCGGCTACATCCTCATAGTAGAGGCACGGTCTCGGATGTAGTCACAAAGAGATATTCATAAACCGTATTGACAAGACGGACCATATAACATGCATCAATTACATAATTACATTTAAACCTTATTATAGGGATTTTCCGCTAAGTGTCATACACCCTAAATCTAACTAGTTTAGATCCTAATAAGCATGCACAAAGTCAAGAAAACATGATTAAACATTGATTCAATGAAGGCTAATCATTTTAGGTGGCCTAGAATCAGACTCGCTCTGATACCATTTTGTAGGGGTTATTTAGGGGGTGAGTCCGGTAACGCAGCGGAAGCGGTGAAAATCCGATTTTCAGATTTCAAAACTTTTTCTCGGATAAATTAAATAAACATATTTATTTAATAGTCCAATAATCAAATTATGAAAATAAATTCAATAAAACAATTTTAAGTGAATTTACCGAAATATCCTTGCTTTGTATTTTTGTCCATTTTAGTCCGAAATTGATCCAATCAATTTTGAATGATTCTAAATCATTTCTAAGATGAACTTATGATGTTCAAAACATCAAAACACCAAAAGCACCAAAATCCCCAATTTGCAAGTCAAGGCCGAGAGCCTCACTAGGAGCACACTTGTGCATTTTGCATTTTCATGCTTCAAGACACATCAAATGATATCCAATCAACATGAAACTGTATATGTATCATATGCACACATAAATACACAACATATATGAAAACCCCCAAATTTGGAATTAGTTAAGAACCCTAATTTTTCAATTTCCTCAAATTGGACAAATTAGACCAAATACATTAAATCAATTACTTCAATCATCATTCTTCCATCCAATTCAAGTCTCAACACAATGAAACAACTCAATATCAAATCTAGGTCATTTAAGAGTGGGTCAACAACTCTAGATTAGCAACATGGTTTCCAAAAACCTTAAAAGATTAGTTACAACTACAATAGTCACAACACTTCCTTCATTACACATGCTTCACACTTCTCCAAAACTTCCATCATCAAAAGCCACAAGAAACAAAGAAAGAAACATCCTAATAATATCATATATTAAAGCCTAGAACCTAAGGAACATATTCCTTACTAATAGCAAGTTTGAAAAACTTACTAAAAATCCAAGCTTTTGATGTTTTTAGCCTTTCTTCTCACAAACTTCCTTTAGCTTCTTCAATGGAGTTTATTTTGATAAAGTGTATTAGGTTAACATTATTATGAAATGAAAAACAATTTATATTCTTCACCAAAAGGCCTATGGCCGAATTTCATCAAATGAAATCAATAAATGTAATTTGATTTTTCATTTCACTTTAATGTTTGTCAACTTGCACAAATATCTCACAAACACTTTATTAGATATTTACCTTAGTCAACTAATGCAACTATCATCATTAACTTTAAATATCCTAACATAAGATATTTATATTTAATTAATTTAATCATTTAACAATTAAATAATTAATAATTAATCAAATACGAATATATTAAAATATGTATAATATTTACATTAAATATTAAAAACATATATTCATTTAGGAAATAAGTCAAATAACTCATTTTGACTATTAATTAATGTGTATTTAAATTAATCAAGTATTAAATGTAAATACACAACAATTAAGGAAATGACTATCTAGTCTCTTTAGCATGTATCTTGCGTTTAACCATTAAACGACTTTATAAATAATCAATATTATTTATTTATGTTGCTCTAGTGCTCAACGAGTATGTTTCATTATTGAGACTCTCTAGGTTCAGGTATATCCGTCACAAAATCTAATTTCGTGTCCATAATCTATCCACCCGTAGATTATGACGATCACAGATAATCTCGCTGAACCATACAGGTCGAGGTCATCGCAAATGTATAATTCCTCCGTCACAGGTATCCGGATAAATCCCAGAGATATAGATGTAAACGTCAAATCTCTATCGGGATTATCCAGTCGACTATTCTATTAGCAATCTCAAAGAATGTTTAGAACTAGCTTCTAAACTTTACCACGGGCCATGGATTATCTGATTGCTAATCATATGGACTACCTATGCTCTGGTACATAGAACTGACGGATCCTATCTTGATACACATAGGACACCCTGAGGATCTATCTACACCCAACGAACAGGCGGAGGTCTGATCTAAATAGATCGGTGACGTGACTGCCGTCTAAGTGTAGAAGATATCTCATGTGCCCACAATGGCATCTCAAGTCTAAGAATCACAAGTGCTACTCAACCCAAGAAGATTCTTATTGACGCTGGTGTACCATCCATTAAGAATCTTCGGTGAGTCGTTCAGTGTTTATCCGCTATAAACACCTACACGTCTATACTAGTCTCCAAGACTTATGGTTCATTGAGAAACCATTGGAATCATATATTCCAGTATACGACATGTACTGGTCTCAACGGGTTTACTATACTGACCAAGTAGTGTAAACCTTGACCAGGAATTGTCTGAGAATGACAACGTCATGATACTTCTCAATGTCCGTTGCGACGCTTTTGCAACTGTATCATGACTAATCATTCTCGGGTCATTACGTCTTTACCATATAGAAATATAGATTATATTATAGAAACTGCATATATTATTCATAATAATAATGTTTTACAGAAGTATTTAACAGAAATACAACCGGGAATTGGCGCTCTGAGCACCAACCCCAACAGGATCCCTATGAGATGATGGCGAAGTTGCACGATCTTCACCGATCTAATCTTAGATCACAAAGATTCGAGTTGTAGGAGAGCTCTTCCGCGCTCGCATGTCAGAGGGTACGTCTGTTGAGCACCATGTCTCACAGATGATTGCTGACATTGAGCAGCTCGGACAGATGGACATAGTCTTCGTGGCTGGGACTGAGACTCAGTAGATTTGATCCTACAGTCTCTCCCCGACCTTGGAGTGGGTTCATCATGAACTACAACATGTTGAACCAAGACCAAACTCTTGGAGAGTTGATGTCCACTCTGTGTGAGGCAGAAAATGAGCTCCTTAAGGGCAAGAAGCGCGAGGCGTACTATGCTTCAACATCTCAGACTCCGAAGGCTTGGCCTAAGGCGACTGGAGGTGTTAAGAAGAAGAAGCATAAGAAGAAGGGCAAGGCCAAATCGTCAAAGGGTTTGGGAAACCCAAGGACAAATCCCAAGATGTTTGTCTCCAGTTCGGGAAGCGGGGTCACTGGAAGCGTGACTGCCGCGAGTACAAGGCACACATGAAGGAAATCAATGCGGGCAAGGCACTGGCTTCAGGTATATTTGTTATAGAAATAAACATGTCTACTACTAGTTTTAAAAATTAGATTTTTTATTCTGGTTGTGGAACTCATATATGTACTGATGTGAAGGATCTGCAGATTTGCAGGAGACTGGCCTCAGAAGAGATTGACCTCCACGTTTGCAATGGGACACAGGTCGCCGTTTTGGCCGTTGGCACTTTTGTTTTGGAACTGACCTCGGGGCATGTACTTAAACTTATAGACTGTTATTATGTACCTAGTTTGACTAGGAATATTATTTCTATATCTATGTTAGCCCAATGTGGGTATACTTTTTTATTTAGAAACACTGGGTGTTTTATGTATAAAAATGATATGGAAATTTGCACTGCTGATGTAAATAATGGTCTATATGTTTTGAATTTGAATCAATCTCAAACATATAATGTAACAAACAAAAGGCTTAAACTAAGTAACAAAGATGAAACTTATATGTGGCATTGTCGTCTGGGACACATTAACAAGACTCGCATATCCACACTTTCGAAGAGTGGGTACTTGGACGGATTTCATCCAAATTTATATGACGTCTGCGAATCTTGTTTATTAGGCAAGATGCCTAAATCACCTTTTAGCGGTAAAGGTTTACGTGCCACCGAACTATTAGCCCTTGTTCATAGTGACATTTGTGGGCCCATGTCTAGCCAGGATAGATGTGGATATGAATACTTCGTAACCTTTACGGATGATGCATCGCGTTATGGTTATGTGTATCTTATTAGACACAAGTCGGAAACTTTTGAGAAATTCAAAGAGTTTTGACACGAAGTAGAAAAATAGACCGGCAAAAGTATTAAGACATTACGGTCGGACCATGGTGGCGAATACTTGAGCAATGAGTTTCTTGATTACTTGAAAGAATATGGTATTCTTTCATAGTGGACTCCTCCTGGAATACAGTAATTAAACGGTGTGTCCGAACGGAGAAACCGAACTTTGTTGGACATGGTAAGGTCTATGATGAGTCGCACAGAGCTACCTATTTCCTTCTGGGGATATGCATTGAACAATGCAATACTTATTTTGAATAAGGTTTCGTCAAAGTCTGTTCAACATACTCCGTATGAAATATGGACAGGAAAGAAACCGGGTTTCTCATTCCTGAAGATTTGGGGTTGCTAGGCATACGTCAAACGTTTGGAAGGTACAAAACTTGAACCCAAATCGGATAAATGCCTATTTTTAGGATATCCTAGGGAAACCAAAGGATATTACTTCTATCACCCACAAGAGAACAAAGTATTTGTTGCTCTACATGCGGTTTTCCTTGAGAAGGAATTCCTAAATGCAGTGATAAGTGGGAGGAAAGTAGAACTCGATGAAAATCGGAGTGATACTGTTTCTGGCACAGAATCCTTAACGGAACATGAACAGTCCATCAGGGATGAGACTGTACCACAATCTTCGAATACATAAGGACCACTTAGGTCGGAGAGAGTCAGAAAACAACCTGAGAGGTATGGGTTTCTAATCTCACCTCATGTGGATATTAATCTTATTGAGGAAGATGAGCCAGCTACGTATGAGGAATTGATACAAGGTATCGACTCCGATTTATGGCAAGATGCCATGAATTCCGAAATGGATTCCATGTACACCAACCAAGTTTGGACACTGGTTGATGCACCAGAAGGAGTAAAGCCTATTGGTTTCAAATGGGTCTTCAAACGGAAGACCGACATGGATGGCAACATACAAACGTACAAAGCTAGGCTTGTAGGGAAAGGGTATCGTCAACGACATGGTGTCGATTACGACGAAACTTTTCACCAGTTGCCATGATTAAATCCATTAGGATAATGCTTGCTATTGCTGTATATTTCGATTACGAGATATGGCAGATGGACGTCAAAACTGCTTTCCTTAATGGAAACCTTTTGGAGGATGTTTATATGCAACAGCCTGATTCGTGCCAAGACTTGCAAACAAGGTTTGTAAGTTAAATCGATTCATTTATGGATTGAAGCAAGCATCGCATTCTTGGAACCAATGTTTTGATGAGATCATAAAAGAATATGATTTCATTCAAAATGAGGATGATCCTTGTGTATTAAAATTCTCCATGAAGGATCTGGGAGAAGCAACCTTTATTCTAGGAATAAAGATCTACCGGGATAGATCTAGAAAGTTGCTTGGACTCTCCCAGAGCACGTACATTGACAAAGTGTTGAAGAGATTCAACATGGATCAGTCCAAGAGGTGATGGTCACTGGATGGCGGTTAAGAATATCCTAAAGTATCTTAGACGAACAAAGAATGCTTTCTTAATCTATGGAGATGGAGAACTTGAGGTAACTGGGTTTACCGATGCAAGTTTCCAAACCGATAAAGACGACTGCAAGTAACAATCAAGGTACATATTTTGTTTGAATAACGGAGCAGTAAGATGGAAATCTTCCAAGCAAGAGACTGTTGCCGATTCAACAACTGAAGTAGAGTATATTGCTGCAGCTGAAGCAGCAAAAGAGGCTGTTTGGATCCGTAAATTCCTAATTAGATTAGGAGTAGTTCCGTTAGTAGCTAAGCCCGTTTGAGCGAAAGCTATTTCTCAGCAAACGTTTGAGCGACATGTACATAGTTCAGGTGTTAGATAATTGAGTGACTGGCTATAGGCCAAGTGGGAGATTGTTACACAATTATGACCCATAGCGTCACTATTTGTAAAAGACATTGTGGTTTTTGTACAAATTAATTATGTAGCAATGAAATTGCATTTTATCATTTTGTAAATTGATTACTTAATATATATAAATGATAAAAGTCCCTATGATTAGTTCCGGATTATAAGATATGAGACAGTATCAATCCATAAAGGTTTAATCATTAGATATCCATAGTCATAATATTATCGAGATTGGACATCGATAATGCGGAATAGACTAGTATTGCACTTGTGCGTGTTATGGAAGCGTAACGACATAGTTCTCATATATTTAAATATTGGATTCTTATACAATTGTGATATGAGGTTGTGTTTACCGATGGTACGGAAACAGCTTCGCTCTGGATAGACCCCGCTGTTGGACAATTATGACCCATAGCGTCACTATTTGTAAAAGACATTGTGTTTTTGTACAAATTAATTATGTAGCAAAGGAAATTGCCTTTTATCATTTCGTAATTAGATTACTTAAATGTGTGAATGATGAAAGTCCTTATGATTAGTTCCGGATTGAGATGATATGAGACAATATCAATCCACAACGGTTTAATCATTAAATATCCATAGTCGTAGTATTATCGAGACTGGAAAATCGATAATGCGGAATAGACTAGTTTCGCACTTGTGCGTGTTATGGAAGCGTAACAACATAGTTCTCATATATTTAAGTATTGGATACTTATGCAAGTGTGGTAGGAGGTTGTGTTTACCGATGGTACGGAAACAGCTTCGCTCTGGATAGACCCATCGGAATCCCATTCGTAGTATGACTATATGTCTATGGGAGTCCGCATCAGGGCATGTGTATTTGGTCTTAACCTGAGACTTGCATCGCTAGTACTTGCGACAATCAATACGCTTTGGTTTTGGTCGTCCAGGACTTTAACAGGTTTTGTGTATGCCTCTTCTGGGTTTATTGAGAATCGTAGTGAATTGGGTGTGATATCAAGACGAAAGTATCACTTCAGTCATATGGAGATGATGGTCACGCAGGGATACAGAACTGGTTCTCTAAAGGGTTGAAACCATCGGGATAATATGACTAGGTCATGATTATCCGATAATAAAGAAACTAGTTGCTAGTGATCCGATATATGCTTCGTACGGGGCAGACATTATTCCAGCCCCAGGCCTTGCATGTGACATCCGATACTGGATCGAAATACGCAATACTATGTATACTACGCCTGTCATAGATTATATATTCCATTAAGAATATTTCTGGAGAATTGGGTAGGCATGGCGCTTTGCTAGAAGCAAACATTGTCTCGTAAATCGGTAAGAACGTAGTACAAGGTACGTACGTATTCGGATAGTCCGACGACCGGATTTTCTGCCAACATATCCATGGATCTCTTGGGTCACTTCCCGAAGATTCACCGATGACGTATATTCGAACTTTATTAATCTGAGATTCATAGCGGAGAGACTTTATATGGGATAAAGTACTATTTGAAGAGAGAGAACGATTAATTTGGAATTAATCGATAAAATAATATATTCGATATATTATACGAAATTGGATTTCGATGCGGAATTAAAATTGGATTTTAATTCGGGCTAGCGAATTGATTTAGAATTAATTCGCTAGCGACGTGAATAGTAATTTTACTAGGCATAATTATTTAATTGAATTTGATTTAATTACGTCGCAACGGAAAAGTCGTTAATTCGGAATTAACGAACCCGAACCCGTAATGTGTTTGCGGGCCCACTTCGATTTTGAATTAATGTGGGGCCCACAAGTCACATCGCGAGTCACATCACTTGTCATTTTAATGATAGACGTCAAGTCACCTTTTTGGTGAGTGACATGCAGTCACTATTCATGATGTTGGTTGGTGTGGACATTTAATGCAATTTTGGAGCCAAAATTTTGGTTGACTTTTTGAAAATATATACCAAATATTTGGTAATTGATTATTATTTTTTAGAAAAAAAAAAACACAAAAGAGTAAAACTCTCTCTCCCTGATTTTGGTCATTGACGTGACATCCTCCAAGAGAAAGAAAATTGTTTTCTTTCTTCCATCTTGCTAGCACACTAAAAGGATCATTACAAGGTGATAGGGAAACCGAACTTAGAACTTGGAATCCTTTGGAAGTTTGGAGCTTTTTCATCTTCTTCAATAAAACAAGCCTTGGCCGAATACATCAAGCAAGGAGGAAATTTTTGTTGATCTTCGCATCCAAAAGGCGTTCTTTGTAAGTATGATTCCGACATACTTCTTATGAGTATTCATTCTTTTCATTGCTTATATTGATCTTGGGACCACCTTAGAAACCAAAAATGGTATCATGGAGCAAGGTTTAAGCATTAAAAATATTAGGGTAAAATTTGGGTAAAAATGATTTGAGCATGATTTGATAAAATTGATTGATTGAGTATGCTTGAATGATGATAACATAGTGTTATGCATGATCAATTTCATGAATAATGAATTGGATTAATTTTTCCCCTTAACCTTGGCTTGGCCGAGAGTTTGGTACCCTATAATATCATGGTATTTTTTTTTCTTTTGATCATTGGATGAGTAAAAAGACTTGGGTGATGTTGATTTAAGATTCAATCAGATTGAAAATGAAATCGGACAAATAAAACCCTAGAATGCCGTGAGTTGATAAGCATGTAATAAGATGATTTTTTGATTCAAAAATGTTGGACATGAGTTGAACAAATTAATACATGATTAATTGATTAAATTTTTATTTTGGAAATATTAATTTAAATAATCAATTAATGTATTACACTTGAATTAATTGAATTTTGAAATTTGGAATATTGAAATTTAATTAATTGGGCTTGATTTGAATTTTTCTTATAATTGTTGTATTTGGGCATAATGGGCTTGGTTGGGCCAAGTTGGTTTAGGCCAATTGGATTGGATCCAAATTGGGCCTAAATCATTCCATTAAGTCCAAATATAACAAATGGGCTTTAAATGTTTAATTGGGCCTAATGGGCCTAAATTGGTTTCTAGGCAAATGAGGGTGATTCCTTAATTGGGCTTTGGAATTTGGGTTTGACCCACATTGACCAAAGTCCATGCCTTATGAAATTAATTGAAAGCCCATTGGACTTTAATTAAATTACATTGGATGTTAATTGGGCTTTGAGACCCATTAAGATTAGATTTGGAATCTAAGTCGTTAAAGCGCATTAAAACTGTAGTTATTTAATTAGAATTAAATATTGAATTAGTATTGAATACATATTAAATTGGATTTAATTAAGTAGTTCGATTAATTCAAGAATTCGTACTTTGAGTACTTATTCTAAATCGAGTTGCACTCGCGCAAATCAAATAATTGTTTGAACATTGGATTATCACTAATATTCAAAGATTAATTAATTTGATTAGATTGATTGAATAACATGCTTGGATGAATACATGGATGTGATGAATGAATAGCGTATATCAGATGGATATTAGAAGGGAAATGGCAATTTTGGAAATTATTGTAAATTTAGAATTTATAAATTGGACCTGCGTGTCCAGCCTTCTCTCTTTATTGATTATTTGTATTCTCTTCTCACCTAATTCCCCTCAATGTTAATGAGGTTTCTTTTATTGTATTATGTAATTGGGTAGAAGTTGGAATAGTACTAGCCGGGGAGAGGAAATAGAGTGATTTGTTCTAGGAACAATTTGTTAAATATCCATCCGCATATCATTATTAATTTACTTTACACGCCTTATTATGCTTTTAGAATGCATGTTTAAGGGTGTATGATGAGACCTAACAAAGATAATAAATTGGTTGCCAATTTACGCGAAAAACCTCAAAATATATTAAGCGTTTTCCTTCCATTGAGTGATTCTTACTCAAGATCCAAGATTGGCACTGGTTTGTTGGCCAAAGTCAAGACCTTTGTCAATTGCGGATGTGTTTGAATCATGAAAGCTTTGTTCCATATCAGTGTCTTGTCCAAGTTGTGATTTGTTGGCCAAAGTCAAGATCATTTCTTGTTCATCGACATTGATTACGAAGCTTTCCAAGGTCAATCGGTCCCGCTTAACTAGAATCATTAAGCTTGTTATGCCAAAGCCAAGGCTTAGTTTATTCAGAGGAAAATGTTAGGAAAATCTATTGGATATATTGGCATATATTTTGTATATATGTTTCGGACTTGGAGGTCCACCTACCGGATCTAGGAATTGGATGAGATCCAATTGATCTTCGAGATCTACCTAGTTAAATATCATACAGCTTGTTGGCCAAAGTCAAGGTTGTGTGTTATTTAACGGGATCCTAGCCCACTAGGAAACTAGGTTTCCCGAGTACTCCACAGAGGGTTAGATGCTCGCCGAAAAATAGTGGGAGGCTAGTATTGAATTTGCAATTTCGTTCAAATACTTAGCTTTACGCGCTTTCAAATTATTTCGTCAAAATTATTTTATTAGTTGGACTAATACATTATTATTTTTCTTGTAACAGTTAGAGTGTACCCAAACATCGTTAATCGAATAGTTGGACTATTGCGGTTAAGATGACTGGAAAGTTAAGCATTAGGGATATTGTCATGGGTGACAACGTCTTTAATGGCAGAAACTTTCAATACTGGGATATGAATCTCAGAATTGTTCTGGGATCTGAGAAGTTACTCTATACTATAGAGCGACCTATTGGGCCTAAGCCCCGACCTGATCAGTTGCTTGAGCTAGACCTTTGGAAGACTCATAGCGATGATAATACAACTGCTCAATCGGTAATGCTTGCCGCTATGACTCTGTAATTTCGTCGTCAAAACAATGGGTTGGATCCCTATGAGATGATGGCGAAGTTGCACGATCTCCACCGATCTAATCTTAGATCGTAAATATACGAGTTACAGAATAAGCTCTTTCGGGCTCGCATGTTAGAGGGTACGTTTGTTGAGCACCATGTCTCAGAGATGATTGCTGACATTGAGCAGCTCGAACAGATGGGCATAGTCTTCGAGGCTGAGACTTCAGTAGATTTGATCCTACAGTCTCTCCCTGACACTTGGAGTGGGTTCATCATGAACTACAACATGTTGAACCAAGACCAAACTCTTGGAGAGTTGATGTCCACACTGCGAGAGCCAGAAAAGGAGCTCCTTAAAGGCAAGAAGCGTGAGGCGCACTATGCTTCAACATCTCAGACTCCGAGGGCTGGGCCCAAGGCGACTGGAGGTTTTAAAAAGAAGAAGCATAGGAAGAAGGGCAAGGCCAAATCGTCAAAGGCTTCTGGGAAGCCCAAGGACAAATCCCAAGATGTTTGTCTTCAGTGCGGACAGCGAGGTCACTGGAAGTGTGACTCCCGCGAGTACAAGGCACTCAGGAAGGAAATCAAGGCAGGCAAGGCACCGGCCTCAGGTATGTTTGTTATAGAAATAAACATGACTACTTCTAGTTTTAAAAATTGTTTTTTTGAATCTGGTTGTGGTACCCACATTTGTACTGATGTGCAGGATCTGCGGATTAACAGGAGACTGGCTTTAGGAAAGATTGAACTCCGTGTTGGAAATGGGACACCAGTCGCCGTTTTGGCCGTTGGCACTTTTGTTTTAGAACTGCCCTCATGCCATGTACTTGAACTTACAGACTGTTATTATGTACCTAGTTTGACTAGGAATATTATTTCTGTATCTATGTTAGCCCAATGTGGGTACACTTTTGTATTTAGAAACACTGGGTGTTTTATGTATAAAAATGATATAGAAATTTGCACTGCTGTTGTAAATAATGGTCTTTATATTTTGAATATAAACCAATCTCAAAATGTAACAAACAAAAGGCTTAAGGTAATTCATAAAGATGAAACTCATATGTGGCATTGTCGTCTGGGACACATAAACAAGACTCGTATATCCACACTTTCGAAGAGTGGGTACTTGGACGGATTTGATCCAAATTCATATGACGTCTGTGAATCTTGCTTATTAGGCAAAATGCCTAAATCACCTTTTAGCAGTAAAGGTGTACGTGCCACCGAACTGTTAGCCCTTATTCATAGTGACGTTTGTGGGCCCATGTCTAGCCAGGCTAGAGGTGGATATGAATACTTCGTAACCTTTACGGATGATGCATCGCGTTATAGTTATGTGTATCTTATGAGACACAAGTCAGAAACTTTTGAGAAATTCAAAGAGTTTCGACACGAAGTTGAAAAACAGACCGGTAAAAGTATTAAGACATTACGGTCGGACCGTGGTGGCGAATACTTAAGCAATGAGTTTCTCAAATACTTGAAAGAATATGGTTTTCTTTCACAGTGGACTCCTTCTGGGACACCGCAATTAAACGGTGTGTCCGAACGAAGAAACCGAACCTTGTTAGACATGGTAAGGTCTCTGATGAGTTGCACTGAGATACCTATTTCCTTCTGGGGATATGTATTAAACAGTGCAATACTTATTTTGAATAAGGTTCCGTCAAAGTCTGTTCAACAGACTCCGTATGAGATATGGACAGGAAATAAACTGGGTTTCTCATTCCTGAAGATTTGGGGTTGCTGGGCATACGTCAAACATTTGGAAGGTACCAAATTAGAACCCAAATCGGATAAATGCTTATTTGTAGGATATCCTAGGGAAACCAAAGGATATTACTTCTATCACCCACAAGAGAACAAAGTTTTTGTTGCTCTACATGCGGTTTTCCTTGAGAAGGAATTCCTAAATGCAGTGATAAGTGGGAGGAAAGTAAAACTCGATGAAAATCGAAGTGATACTGTTCCTGGCATAGAATCCTCAACGGAACATGAACAGTTCATCAGGGATGAAGCTGTACCACAATCTTCGAATACACAAGGACCACGTAGGTTGGAGAGAATCAGAAAACAACCTGAGAGGTATGGGTTTCTGATCTCACCTCATTAGATATCAATCTCTTTGAGGAAGACGAGCCGGCTACGTATGAGGAAGCGATACAAGATATCAATTCCGTTTTATGGCAAGATGCCATGAAGTCCGAAATGGATTCCATGTATACCAACCAAGTTTGGACACTGGTTGATGCACCAGAAGGCGTAAAGCCTATTGGTTGCAAATGGATCTTCAAGAGGAAGACCAACATGGATGGCAACGTACAAACGTACAAAGCTATGCTTGTAGTGAAGGGGTATCGTCAACGACATGGTGTCGATTACGACGAAACATTCTCACCCGTTGCCATGATTAAATCCATTCGGATAATGCTTGCTATTGCTGCATATTTCGATTACGAGATATGGCAGATGGACGTCAAAACCGTTTTCCTTAACGAAAACCTGTTGGAGGATGTTTATATGCAACAGCCTGACAGTTTTGTCGTGCCTAAACATGCAAACAAGGTTTGCAAGTTAAATCGGTCCATTTATGGACTGAAGCAAGCGTCGCGTTCTTGGAACCAACGTTTTGATGAGATCATAAAAGAATATGATTTCGTTCAAAACGAAGATGATCCTTATGTATACAAGAAGGTTAGTGGGAGCGCACTGACTTTCATTGTCTTTTATGTTGATGATGTATTGCGTATGGGCAATGACATTCCCATGTTAACATCGGTGAATGCTTGGCTTTCATTAAAATTCTCCATGAAAGATCTGGGAGAAGCAGCCTTTATTCTGGGAATAAAGATCTACCGGGATAGATCTAGAAAGCTGCTTGGACTCTCCCAGAGCACGTACATTGACAAAGTGTTGAAAAGATTCAACATGGATCAGTCCAAGAGGGGACTGTTGCCAGTGTCACATGGCGTCACTCTATCGAAGGACATGTGTCCTAAAACTCAAGATGAGAGATACAACATGAGTCGGATACCGTTCGCCTCGGTAGTCGGATCGATCATGTATGCCATGATATGTACGCGACCTGATGTCTCCTATGCTTTGAGCATGTGTAGTCGCTATCAGGCCGATCCAGGTGAAGGTCACTGGATAGCGATTAAGAATATCCTTAAATATCTTAGACGAACTAAAGATGCTTTCTTAATCTATGGAGATGGAGAACTTGAGGTAACTGGGTATACCGATGCAAGTTTCCAAACCGATAAAGACGACTGTAAGTCGCAATCTGGGTACGTGTTTTGTTTGAATAACGAAGTAGTGAGCTGGAAATCTTCCAAGCAAGAGACTGTTGCCGATTCAACAACAAAAGCGGAGTATATCGCTGCAGCTGAAGCAGCAAATGAGGCAGTTTGGATCCTAAAATTTCTAATTGGATTAGGAGTAGTTCCGTTAGCAGCTGAGCCTGTTCCATTGTATTGTGACAATAACGGTGCTATAGCGCAGGCTCAGGAACCGTGGTCTCATCAATGATCCAAGCATGTTCTTCGACGTTTCCATCTAATTCTTGAGATCATACATCATGGCGATGTGAAGATCGATAAGGTCGCATCAGAGGACAACATTGCAGATCCGCTGACGAAAGTTATTCCTCAGCAAAAGTTTGAGCGACATGTACATAGTTCAGGTGTTAGATACTTGAGTGACTGGCTATAGGCCAAGTGGGAGATTGTTAGACAATTATGACCCATAGCGTCACTATTTGTAAAAGACATTGTGGTTTTTGTACAAATTAATTATGTAGCAATGAAATTGTATTTTATCATTTTGTAATTTGATTACTTAATATATATATAAATGATAAAAGTCCCTATAATTAGTTCCAGATTATAAGATATGAGACAATATCAATCCATAAAGGTTTAATCATTAAATATTCCTAGTCGTAGTATTATCGAGATTGGACATCGATAATGCGGAATAGACTAGTATTGCACTTGTGCGTGTTATGGAAGCGTAACGACATAGTTCTCATATATTTAAATATTGGATTCTTATGCAAGTGTGATATGAGGTTGTGTTTACCGATGGTACGGAAACAGCTTCGCTCTGGATAGACCCCGCTGTTGGACAATTATGACCCATAGCGTCACTATTTGTAAAATACATTGTGTTTTTGTACAAATTAATTATGTAGCAAAGGAAATTGCTATTTATCATTTCGTAATTAGATTACTTAAATGTGTGAATGATGAAAGTCCTTATCATTAGTTCCGGATTGAGATGATATGAGACAGTATCAATCCACGACGGTTTAATCATTAAATATCTCTAGTCGTAGTATTATCGAGACTGGACATCGATAATGCAGAATAGACTAGTATCGCACGTGTGCGTGTTATGGAAGCGTAACAACATAGTTCTCATATATTTAAGTATTGGATAATTATGCAAGTGTGGTAGAGGTTGTGTTTACCGATGGTACGGAACAGCTTCGCTCTGGATAAACCCATCGGAATCCCATTGGTAGTATGACTATGTGTCTATGGGAGTCCGCATCGGGTAGGTGTATTTGGTCTTAACCTGAGACTTGTATCGCTAGTACTTGCGACAATCAATACGCTTTGGTTTTGGTCGTCCAGGACTTTAACAGGTTCTGTATACGCCTCTTCTGGGTTTATTGAGAATCGTAGTGTATTGGGTGTGATGTCAAGACGGAAGTATCACTTCAGTCATATGGAGATGATGGTCACGCAGGGATACAGAACCGGTTCTCTAAAGGGTTAAAACCATTGGGATAATATGACTAGGTCATGATTATCCGATAATAAAGAGACTAGTTGCTAGTGATCCGATATATGCTTCGTACGGGGCATACACTATTCCAGCCCCAGGCCTTGCATGTGACATCCGATACTGGATCGCAATACGCAATACTACGTATACTACGCCTGTCATAGATTATATATTCCATTAAGAATATTTCTGGAGAATTGGGTAGGCATGGCGCTTTGCTAGAAGCCAACCTTGTCTCGTAAATCGGTAAGAACGTAGTACGAGATACGTACGTGTTCGGATAGTCCAATGACCGGATTTACTGCTAACATATCTAGGGATCTCTTGGGTCACTTCCCGAAGATTCACCGATGACGTATGATTCGAACTTTATTAATCTGGTATTAATAGTGGAGAGACTTTATCTGGGATAAAGTACTATTTGAAGAGAGAGAACGATTAATTTGGAATTAATCGATAAAATAATATATTCGATATATTATACGAAATTGGATTTCGACGCGGAATTAAAGTTGGATTTTAATTCGGGCTAACGAATTGATTTAGAATTAATTCGCTAGTGACGTGAATTGTAATTTTGCTAGGCATAATTATTTATTTGAATTTGATTTAATTACGTCGCAACGGAAAATTCATTAATTCAGAATTAACGAACCCGAGCCCGGAATGTGTTTGCGGGCCCACTTCGATTTTGAATTAAAGTGGGGCCCACAAGTCACATCGCGAGTCACATCACTTGTCATTTTAGTGATAGACGTCAAGTCACTTTTTTGGTGAGTGAAATGCAGTCACTATTCATGATGTTGGTTGGTGTGGACATTTAATGCAATTTTGGAGCCAAAATTTTGGTTGACATTTTGAAAGCATATACCAAATATTTGGTAATTGATTATTGTTTTTTTAGAAAAAAAAACAAAAGAGTAAAACTATCTCTCCATGATTTTGGTCATTGCCGTGACATCCTCCAAGAGAAAGAAAATTGTTTTCTTTCTTCCATCTTGCTAGCACACTAAAAGGATCAATACAAGGTGATAGGGAAACCGAACTTAGAGCTTGGAATCATTTGGAAGCTTGGAGCTTGTTCATCTTCTTCAACAAAACAAGCCTTGGCCGAATACATCAAGAAAGAAGGAAATTTTTGTTGATCTTCGCATCCAAAAGCCGTTCTTTGTAAGTATGATTTCGCCATACTTCTTATGAGTTTTCATTCTTTTCTTTTCTTATATTGATCTTGGGACCACCTTAGAAACCAACACCCGCAGAATCCCATTGGTAGTATGACTATGTGTTTATGGGAATCTGCATCAGGGTAGGTGTATTTGGTCTTAACCTAAGACTTGCATCGCTAGTACTTGCGACTATCAATACGCTTTGGTTTTGGTCGTCCGGGACTTTAACAGGTTCTATGTACGCCTCTTCTGGGTTTATTGAGAATCGTAGTGCATTGGATGTGATGTCAAGATGGAAGTATCACTTCAGTCATATTGAGATGATGATCACGCAAGGATACAGAACTGGTACTCTAAATGGTTGCAACCATCGGCATAATATGACTTGGTCATGATTATCTGATTAAAGAGACTAGTTGCTTGTAATCCGATATATGCTTCGTACGGGGCAGACACTATTCATGCCACAGGCCTTGCATGTGACATCCGATACTAGATCGCAATACGTAATACTACGTATACTACGCCTGACATAGATTATATATTCCATTAAGAATATTTCTGGAGAATTGGGTAGGCACGGTACTTTGCTAGAAGCCAACTATGTCTCGTAAATCGGTAAAAACGTAGTACGAGGTACGTACGTGTTCGGATAGTCCGACGACCGGATTTACTGCCAACATATCCAGGGATCTCTTAGGTCGCATCCCGAAGATTCACCGATGACGAATGATTCGAACTTAATTAATCTGGGATCAATTACGGAGAGATTTTATATGGGATAAAATATTATTTGAAGAGAGAGAACGATTAATTTGGAATTAATCGTTAAAGTAATATATTCGATTTATTAAACGAAATTAGATTTCGACGCGGAATTAAAATTGGATTTTAATTTTGGCTAACGAATTAATTTAGAATTAATTCGCTAGCGACGTGAATAGTAATTTTGCTTGGCATTATTATTTAATTAAATTTGATTTAATTACGTCGCAACGAAAAAATTCGTTAATTCGGAATTAACGTACCCGAGCCCGGAATGTGTTTGCGAGGCCACTCCGATTTTGAATCAAGTGCGGCCGTAAGTCACATCGCTCGTCACATCACATGTCACTTTAGTGATGGATGTCAAGTCACATTTTGGTGATTGTCATTCATGATGGTGGTTGTTGAGGGCATTGAATGCCATTTTTGGCTCCAAAATTGGTTTTGCTTTTTGGAAAAGCTTTTACCAAATTTTGGTAACACATTTTGTATTATTATTTTTGGAAAAAAAAATAAAACAAAGAAAAACTCTCTCTCTCTCTCCCCCAAACCTCACAAAGCCGTGAACCTCCATTGGTGGATAAAAAAATTTGTAGCAAATTTTCTTAAGCTAGCACTTGAAGTATCATTCAAAGGTGATAGGGAAACTTCTCTATTGAGCTTGGAATCAAAAGATCAAAGCTTGGAGCTTGAAGATCTCAAACAGAAAAGGAGCACCTTGGCCGAATTCAAGAGAGCAAATTTTTGTGTTCATCGTCTTCAAAATCTGATCAAAGTAAGTATGTTTCCGCCATTCTTCTTTGAGTATTCATTCTTTTTCATTACTTAAATCGATCTTGGGAATGTAATAGAAACCCAAAAAAGGCCCAAAAGGCCAACACTCAAACAATAGCAAGTGTTTCTTATGTGAAAAAGATGGGCATTGGAACAGAAACTGTGCAAAATACCTCAAGGAAAAGGAAAAGCAAGCAGTTGCTTCTACTTCAGGTATATTTATGATTGAGGTTAATCTTAATGATAGTAAATCTTCTACTAGGGTATTAGATACTGGTTGTGGTTCTCTCATATGTAACAATATGCAGGGCCTCAAGAAGAATAGAAGACTTCAAAGAGATGAAGTGGACCTATGAGTGAGAAATTGAGCAAGAGTTGTTGTTTTAGCCGTAAGAACTTATTTTCTATCATTACCAAGTGGATTAGTGTTGGGTTTTCTAGGTCAAACCAATATCAATTAAGCATATGAAATGTGCGAATATAACAAAGTAAAGTTGCGGAAATACTCACTTTGATCGGCTTTGCGATGCGAAGAACACAAAAAAAAATTATGCCCCTTGAAGCTCTCGGCCATGCCTCCTTTTTGTGCTCCATGTTAGATCTCCAAGCTCCAAGCTTTGTGTGTGGATTCCATGCTCATGAATGGGTTTCCCTATCACATTTGTAAGACTCATTTGAGTGTGCTAGCACTTGGAAATTTTGCCACAAAATTTCCCTAAAGCTTCTTGTTGTTCTCGGCCAAGCCAAGAAATTTGAGGAAAATGGCACCTTATGACGTGAGTTGGAGAGGGAAAGAGGGATAGAAGATGAGTATGTTGTGTATATGTTTCTAAAACATTTACCAAAGTCAAAACCCTTTTTGGTATATGATTTCCAAAAGCAATTTAGAGGGAAAAGAGCATTAATTGCTCTCAACCACCTCCATCACCAAAAAGGTGACATGACACACATCACAAAAAGTGGATGTGACATGTGAGTGACTTGCGATGTGACTTGTGGCCGCACTTGATTCAAAATCGGAGTAGCCTCGCAAACATATTCCCGGCGCAGGTTCATTAATTCCAAATTAACGAATTTTCCGTTGCGCATAATTAAATCAAATTTAATTAAATAATTATGCCTAGTAAAATAATATTCACGTCGCTAGCGAATTAATTCTAAATTAATTCGTTAGCCCGAATTAAAATCCAATTTTAATTCTGCGTCGAAATCCAATTTCGTTTAATATATCGAATATATTATTTTATCGATTAATTCCAAATTAATCGTTCTCTCTCTTTAAATAATATTTTATCCCAGATAAAATTTCTCCGTAATTAATCATAGATTAATTTTCTGTCTTATAATTAATCCCAGATTAATTATGTTCGAGTCATACGTCATCGGTGAATCTTCGGGAAGCGACCCATGAGAATCCCGGATATGTTGGCAGTAAATCTGGTCGTATATTAATTATGTTCGACCAAAGTATATTGATTGTCGCAAGTATTAGCGATGCAAGTCTCAGGTTAATACCAAATACACCTACCCTGATTCGGACTTCCATAGACACATAGTCATACTACCAATGGAATTCTGAGGGGTTTATCCAGAGCGAAGCTGTTTCCGTACCATCGGTAAACACAACCTCATATTACACTTGCATGAGTACCCAATACCCAAATATATGAGAACTATGTCATTATGCTCCCATAACACGCACAAGTGCAATACTAGTCTATTCCGCATTATCGATGTACAATCTCGATAATACTATGACTAGAGATGTTTTAATGATTAAACCTTAGTGGATTAATATTGTTTCATATCTTATTAATCCGAACTAATCATATGGACTTTTATCATTTATATATCTCTGTAATCTAATTACAAATGATAAAAGAGCAATTTCTTTTGTCATATAGTTAATTTGTACAACAACACCATGTTCTGTACAAATAGTGATGCTATGGGTCATAATTGTCCAATAATCTCCCACTTGGCCTATAACCAATTACTCAAGTGTCCTACACTTGAACTATGTACGGTTCGCTCAAACTTCTGTTGAGAAACTGCGTTCGTCAGCGTATTTGCAAAGTTATCATCTGATGCGATTTATTCGATCATCACATCGCCACGATGTATGATTCGAACGAATCAGATGAATAGTTGAAGTATATAATTGGATCATTGATGAGACCATTAATTCTTTAGCCTGTGCTGTAGCCTAGCTCAGCTGCTAACAGAACTATTCCTAATCTAATTAGGATTATTAAGATCCAAAGTGCTTCTGTTGCTTCCTCAGCTGCAGCAATATTGTGCTTTTGTTGCTTATTCGGTAACAGTATCTTGCTTAGAAGATTTCCAGCTTACTGTTCCGTTATTCAAACTATATAGTACCTTAGTAACAACCTATAGTCATTTTTATCGGTTAGGAAACTTGCAACAGTGAACCCAGTCACTTCAAGTTCTCCTCCTCCATAGTTTAAGAAAGCATCCTTAGTTCATCTAAGATACTTAAGGATGTTCTTAACTTCAATGCAGTGACTATCACTTGGATTGGCCTGATTGTGACTCTATATGCTCAAAGCATATGAGACACCAGGTCGCGTACATATATTTCAATGTACGAGTTCTCGGAGAGTGCCAACAACTTTTAGATCTATCCCAGTAGATCTTTATTCCAAAATAAAGGTTGTCTCTCCCAAGTAGTCTACGAAGAATTTTCATGAAAGCCAAGCTTTCACCGATTATATTATGGGAATGTCATTTCCAAGAAATGATATGTCATCATTATATAGGAAAATCATTGTCAGTGCGCTCCCACTAACCTCCTTATATACACAAGAATTATATTCATTTTGAATTAAATCATATACCATTATGATTACATCAAAATGCTAGTTCCAAGAACGCAATGCTTGCTTCAATCCATAAATGGATCGATTTAACTTGCAAACCTTATTTGCTTGTTTTAGTACGACAAAACCGTCAGGATGTTGTAAACATCCTCCAAAAGGTTTCCGTTTAAGGAAATTGGTTTTGATGTTTAGCTGCCATATTTCATAAATGAAACATGCAGGATTAGCAAGCATTAACCATGGAAACGAGTAAAAGGTTTCGTCGTAATTGACATAATGTTGATAACGATACCTTTTCGCTACAAGCCTAGCTTTGTACGTTGGTATGTTGCCATCCATGTATGTCTTCCTGGAAGACTCATTTAGTACCAATAGGCACAATGCCTTGCGTTACATCAACTAGTATCCAAACTTGGTTGGTATACATGGAATCTATTTCGGACTTAATGGCACTTTGCCATAATAGGGAGCCGATACCTTGTATCACTTCCTCATACGTAGCCAGTTTGTCTTCCTCAATAAGATTGACATCTTCATGAGGTGAGATCAGAAACCCATACCTCTTAGGTTATTTTCTGACTCTCTTCGACTTACATGGTTCTTGTGTATTCGAAGATTATGGTACAGTTTCATCCTTGATGAACTGTTTGTGTTCCATTAAGGAATCGGTGCCTGGAACAGTATTACTCCGATTTTCATCGAGTTTTACTTTCCTCCCACTTACCACTGCATATAGGTATTCCTCTTATGAAAACCGCATTGCGAGCAACAATTACATTGTTCTCTTATGAGTTGTATAAGTACTATATTTTGGTTTCCCTAGGATAACCTACAAATAGGCACTTATCCAATTTGGGTTTTAGTTTGGTATCATCCAAACATATGCCTAGCATTCCCAAATCTTCAGGGATAAGAAAACCCTGTTTCTTTCCTGTTCATATCTAATATGAAGTCTGTCTAACAGATTTTCATGGAACCTTATTCAAAATAAGTATTGGATTGTTTAATGTGTATCCCTATAAGGAAAATGGTAGCTCAGAGCGACTCATGATTAACCTTATCATGTCTAACAAAATTTGGTTTCTCGGTTCGGACACACCGCTCAATTGAGGTGTTCCGGGAGGAGTCCTTTGTGAAAGAATATTATACTCTTTCATGTATTCGAGAAACTTATTGCTTAAGTATTTTCCACCATGGTCTAACCGTGACAATTTTAATACTTTAGCCGATCTGTTGTCTACTTCGTGTCGAAACTCTTTGAGTTTATCAAAAGTTTCTGATTTATGTTTCACTAGAAACACATAACCATAACGCGATGCCACATCCATAAAGGTTACGAATCGTTCATATCCACCTCTAGCCTAGCTAGATATGGGCTCATTTGCGTTACTATAAACGAGGGCTAACAAATCGGTGCGTTTTAGGCATTTTGCCTAATAAACTAGATTCGTAGACATCATTTGAATATAATTAAATCTGTCCTAGTATCTACTCTTCAAAAGTGTGGATATACGAGTCTTGTTTATTATGTCCCAGACAACAATGCCATATATAAGTCTCATCTGATCAAATCAGTTTGAGCTATTTGTTTGTCATGTTATATATTTTAGATTCATTTATATTCAAAATATAAATACTGTTATTCACATCTAATGTGTATATCTCAATATCATCTTTATAAAATAAAACACTTTAGTGTTCTAGAATACAAAGGTATACCCACTTGGGTTAAACTCTGATATAGAGATAATGTTTCTAGTCAAACTAGCTACATTATAACAGTTTCCTAATTTAAGTACACACTCGAAGGGTAGTTCCTAAACTTAGGTTTCTATGGTTAAAATAGTGACTTTCGCCCCATTTCTAATTCGCAGATCAATCTCAACTGAAGTCAGTATCCTGCCCATCAGCAGATTCTGCACAACAGTACATATCTATGTACCACATCTAGTATCAAAATCCAATTTTGAAACTATTAGTGAACATGTTTATGAAAAACATACTTGAAGCCGGAGCCTGGCCTCTCATTCACTTCCTTCATGTCTGCCTTGTCCATACGGCAGTCACGCTTCCAGTGACCCCGTTTGCCACAGTTTAGGCAGACATCTTAGGATATGTCCTTTGTCTTCCAAGAAGACTGTGATGATTTTGCCTTTGCCCTTTTTAGAAGCTCTGGCTTGGCCTCCTTGAGCATAGCCATCAACTCTCCAAGAGTTTACTATTTGTTCATAATGAACCTGCCCCCAGCTTTTGGATAGAGACTATAAGATCATATCTTTGGTAGTCTCTGTCACGTAGGTAATGCCTAGCTAACCTAGCTGATCGATGTCAGCAATCATCTGTGACATCTAGTGCACGACAGATGTACCATTTGACATACGTGAGCAAAAGAGCTTCTTTTTGCAATTTGTACTTCTAAGATCTAAGAATAGATCTATGAAGATCTTTAATTTTATCATCATGGTACAATGATCTAATCCATAATTATGACGACGGAATTAAAGTGTCATTGTATCAAGTATAAAGGATTGAGCACTAAAGTTATCATCACATGAATCTTCCAAAGATCATGTTCTACTATTTGCTCAACTACGGGCTTAGGCCCAAGAGGTTGTTCTATCAAATAGAATAACTTCTCAGTTCCCAGGACTATCCTGAGGTTCTATTCCCAATCCGAAAATTAAAGCCGTTTAAAGACATTATAACCCAGGTTTATGTTTTAAACACTAATCTTTCAATTATCTTGATTACTATAGTCCAACTATCCAACCAACGATTTCAGGTACTATTAATATAATGATTACTATAGTCTAACTATATAATCAACTATAATTTGATTGGTTAAATTCAAATATATTGATTACTATAATCCAATTATATAATCAACTATAAATTGAAATAGTTTGAATACAGTCCAACTGTTTAATTAAAACAACGATTAAATATTAGTCCAACTAATATATATATATATTGACGAAAATGATATGAGCGCGTATTGGCAAGTATCTAAATGAAATTGCAAATTTAATACTTGCCTCCCACTATTTTTCGGCGAGCCTCTAACCCTCTGTTGAGTACTCGGGAAACGTTGTTTCCTAGTGGGCTAGGATCCCGTTAAATAACACACAACCTTGACTTTGGCCAACAAGCTGTATGATATTTAACTAGGTAGATCTCTAAGATCAATTGGATCTCATCCAATTCCTAGATCCAGTAGGTGGACATCCAAGTCCGAAACATATATCTCATATATACCAATATATCTGATATATTCCCTAACCTTTTTCCTCTGAATCAACTAAGCCTTGGCTTTGGCACAACAAACTTAATGATTCCAGTTAAGCGGGACCCATTATTGACCTTGGAAAGCTTCGTAATCGATGTCGATAGACAAGAAGTGATCTTGACTTTGGCCAACAAATAACAACTTGGACAAGACATGCGATATGGAAAAAAGCTTTCATGATTCAAACACATCGGCGATGGACAAAGGTCTTGACTTTAGCCAACAAACCAGTGCCAATCATGTTGGTGTTTGCTAAGGTCCCAATATCATAAACAAGCATGAACATAAGTGCGAATACAAATCAACGAAGTTGCAGAATACTTACATCGATCGGTTGAGCGACGCGGAGACGAAAAAAACTGAAATTCTGCCACCATGGACTGCTCTGCAGTGGTAGTGAGTTGCTCACTGTTTTCGGCCATGTGTCTCCAAGTTTTGAGCTCCAAGCTTCATCAAACGATTCCCGGCTCATGGGTAAACTTTCCTATCACATTCGCATGACTTCGTAGTGTGCTAGCACTCCCGATTTTGCCACAAAATCGCGACTCTAAGCTTCCCTTTTCCTCTTGGCTCACGGCAGTTCACTGCCAAACCAGTGAAGAAATTTTCCCCATGGGCATGTGAGAGAGAGAGAGATGAAGTAAGAGAGAGATGAATTTGGTTGATGGCTAAAGGGTATCTAATACACTTATGTGAATTTCAAATTCATTTCATGTGAATTTGGCTTTCAAAAAGTCAAGCAATTAAAGCCAATCAACCTCCATCAACTCACATCACTCATGAATAGTGACTTGCGTCAATCACTCAAAGTGAAAGACATGCATCACTTGATTGACGAATGATGTGACGCTAGTTGCGACTAGGGATTTGACGCTTGATTTGACTTTTGTGCCGCATTCGAATTCGAAATGCGAATGCGCTCATAAACAATCTCGGGCTCGGGTTTGCTAATTCCAAATTAACGAATTTTCCGTTGTGACGCAATTAAATGATTACGCCTAGCGAAGTCACTATTCACGTCGCTAACGAATTAATTCTAAATTAATTCGTTCGCCCGAATTAAAATCTAATTTTAATTTTGCGTCGAAATCTAATTTCGTATAATATATTGAATATATTATTTAACCGATTAATTCCAAATTAATCGTTATCTCTCTTTAATTGATATTTTATCCCAGATAAAATATTTGCTCAATTAATCCCAGATTAATTTAGAGTGCGAGTCATACGTCATCGATGAATCTTTTGGAAGCGACCCATGAGATCCCCGGATATGTTGGCATTAAATTCGGTCGTCAGACTATCCGAACACGTAAGTACCTCGTACTACATTTTACTGATTTACAAGACACGGTTGGCTTCTAGCAAAGCGCCATGCCTACCCAATTCTCCAGAAATATCCTTACAGGAATAAAGGATCTATATCAGGCGTAGTATAAGTAGTATTGCGTATGTCGATCCAGTATCGGATGATCACATGCTAGGCCTGGGGCTGGAATTGTGTCTGCCCCTTACGAAGCACATGTCAGATGTCTGGTAACTAGTCTCTATAATCGGATAAACCTGACCTTGTCATTTTATCCCGATGACTGCAGTACTTAAGAGTACTAGTACTGTATCCTACGTGACCATCATCTCCATATGACTGGAGTGACACTTCCGTCTTGACATCACACCCAACACACTACGATTCTCAATATACCCAGCATTGGCGTACACAGAACCTATTAAAGCCCTGGACGACCACAACCAAAGTATATTGATTGTCGTAAGTATTAGCGGTGCAAGTCTCATCTTAAGACCAAATACACCTACCCTGATTTCGGACTTCCATAGACAGATAGCCATACTACCAATGGAATTCCGAGGGGGTCTACCAGAGTGAAGCTGTTTCCCGTACCATCCGTAAAACACAACCTCCTATTACACTTGCATGAGTATCCTATACCTAAATATATGAGAACTATGTCGTTGTGCCCTCACAACGCGCACAAGTGTAATACTAGTCTTTTACATATTTATCGATGTACAATCTCGATAATACTCTGACTAGGGATATTTAATGATTTATCCTTCGTGGATTGATACTGTCTCATATCATTCTCAATCCAGGAACAAATCATAGGGACCTCCTATCATTTATATATCTAGGTGATCTAATCACAAATGATAAGAGTGCAATCTCCTTTGTCACATAGTTAATTTGTACAACAACACCGTGATCTGTACAAATAGTGACGCTATGGGTCATAATTGTCCAACAATCTCCCACTTGGCCTATAGCCAGTCACTCGAGTGTCTGACACCCGAACTATGTACGGTTGGCTCAAACTGCTGAGAAAATGATTTTGTCAGCGGATTTGCTTGATTATCATCTGATGGGATTTATTCGATCATCACATCGCCACGATGTATGATCCGAACGAATCAGATGAATATCAAAGTATGTATCTGGATCGTTGATGAGACCATTAATTCTTTAGCCTGTGCTCAAGCCTAGCTCAGCTGCTAACAGAATTATATCTAATCTAATTAGATTTATTGTCGACCTAGAAGGCTTCTATTGCCGCCTCAGCTGCAGCAATAACCCACATTTGTTGTTTAACCGGTAACAGTATCTTGCTTGGAAGATTTCCAGCTCACTGTTTCGTTATTCAAACTTTGTAGTACCGTTTGCGACTTATAGTCGTTTAATCGGTTTAGGAAACTTGCAGAAGTGATCCCAGTCACTTCAAGTTCTCATTCTCCATAGGCTAAGACATCATCCTTAGTTCTTTAAGATACTAACGGATGTTCTTAACATCAATCCAGTGACTATCACTTGGATTGGCCTGTTTGTGAATCCATATGCTCAAAGCATATGAGACACCAGGTCGTGTACATTTTTCAATGTATGATTTCTCGGAAAGTTTTCTCGAAAGCCAAGCTTTCACCGATTATTATTATGGGAATGTCATTTCCAAGAAATGACATATTATCATTATTTATAGGACAGCCACTGTCAGTGCGCTCCCACTAACCCTCTATATACACAAGAATCATTTTCGTTTTTGAATTAAATCATAAACTATTATGATTACATCAAAACTATAATTCCAAGAACCTAATGCTTGCTTCAATCCAAACATGGATCGAATAACCTGCAAACCTTGTTTGCTAGTTATGGTACGACAAAATCGTCAGGATATTGTAAACATCCTCCAAAAGGTTTCCTTTTCAGGAAAGTGATTTTCCCGTTCTGCTAACATATTTCATAAATGAAATACGCAGCTTTAGCAAGCATTATCCAAATGGATTTACCGTGGCAACAGTTAAAAGGTTGAATCGTAATCAACACAATGTTGGTAACGATACCTTTTCGCTAAAAGCCTAGCTTTATACGTTGGTGTGTTGCCATCCATGTATGTCTTCCTTGAAGACTTATAAGTACAAATAGGCACAATGCCTTGCGGTACATCAACTAGTATCCAAACTGGTTGATATATATGGAATCCATTTGGGACTCATGGCACTTTTCCATAATAGGGAGTCGATACCTTGTATCACTTCCTCATACGCAGTCAGTTGGTATACCTCAATAAGATAGACATCTTTATAAGGTGAGATCAGAAACCCATACCTAGTGTGGACAACAGAACCTGGGCGACGCCGTTCCTAGGCTCGCGGCCTAGTTGGGAAGTACTAAATAATATGGAGTCGCCACCCAGTGTGAACCGGGACAAAGATTTAAGGCCGCACTCACCCCTCGCAAGGGAAGACCTCAAACCGTTGGGTTCGAATGGTCCCTTACTTATGTCACTTGTAATGAAAGGATTTATGTAATAATTTAATCAAGCTTAAGTAACACTTATTTCCAAGAGTATCATGCTTCTAAATTCTCATATTCAAAAAAAACTTATGTACACATTTCACATATATCTCACGTTTAAAATTGCATGCTTAACATATATCACAATAGCAACGAACATACAACTTCATTTGCATATTACATTCAGGAAAACACAAGCACACATATTAACCATACAAGCACACATATGGGCACTTTTCCAAGCGGTACATGGAATTGTATCCCAAGTACACAGACCGCACTACCGTCCATTCGGAATCGGCTACAGAATTTACGTCTGGGTTTCCATCCGATATACCGCAAGAAATAATACTCAAATGTTATCATGACATAAGCATATGAATTGTAATACATTAACATATTTGTATTTATACATGTGGAGATAGCTTAGGAAAACTATGCATGAAATCTAATGAGGAGGACTCAGTTCAGTGGTGCGCGTTCGTGTAGCGTTCGTAAACGCGTTCGAACGGAAATGAAACAGAATGCTCACGTTCGTATGGCGTTTGTTAACGCATTCGAACGGAAATGAAACAGAATGCTCACGTTCGTATGGCGTTTGTTAACGCGTTCGAACGGAAATGAAGCAGAATGCTCACGTTCGTATGGCGTTTGTTAACGCGTTCGAACGGAAATGAGACCTGATGCATGATAAGGCAAAATGTATGCGCGTTCGAGTTGCGTTCGTAAACGCATTCGAACAGGAACGGACCTGATGCATGAAATGGGATGCAATACATAAACACAAAATAAAGGGGGCGCGGCGAAGTACTGCCGTAAAGGTGGCCTTTGGGGCTCTTGATCTCTCAAAGATAGGACCTTTAGACCAACATACTAAGCCCATGCGCGTCACATCACACATACAAAAATAGAACCAATCATATCAACCAAGTATGCCCGATTGAACACATCTTACATCCAATCCGAACACACATCAACCGGCACGGCAAAGCATCGTGGTGACGGGTTTTAACCCCTCCCCATAAGGGATCTTTCATTCCACTTACTAAGCCCATGCGCTTGATTGAACCATGCATAAAAGATAAAATCAATAATATCAAACTAAGTATGCCCGATTGAACGTATCTCGCATCCAACCGAACACACATCAACCGGCGCGGCGAAGTAGTGTCGCAAAGGTGGCCTTTTCGGCTCTTTGTCTCCCAAATGGAGGACCTTTGGACTAACTCACTAAGCCCATGCGCTTGATTGAATCATGCATAAATAAACAACATATTGAATTCAAGTAAAGAAAAATAAATAAACAAAAGCAACACAACAAAAGAAAGATGGTGCCGTTTACCCAAGCGGTACGTGGAGTTGTGGCCCGAGTACAGATCATACTACCGTCCATTCGGAATCGGCTATGAAATTTATGTCCGGGTTTCCATCCGATATACCGCGAGAGTTTGACACATCTCTCATTCATCCAATACCCACAACATATTACATCTCATAATTCATGCATATTTATCTACTCAAAGACCACAACACGCATTTCAACATGGCAATCATACAAGTAATACTTAATAAATAATGCGGAAAAGGAAAACAAGTGTGAAAGATACCCTCAGGTCTAACCTTTTAAGCCGTCTCTCGGACTCGCGTTTCACGAAGATCGGAAGGGGTAAAGCTCCGCAATTTTCTGGTTCACTGGTTCAGCGTCCTAGCTCACTGCTTTGTTGTTTTGCTTGCGATTCGAACTCCGTTCTGCTCCTATTCGGCCTCTGTCTTGCTGCTCACTGCACGGGCCACCTGTTTTAACGTTTTCAATGAACTATTCCAAGTTTGTGTGGTTTTAGTGCAGTGGTATGTGATTATTTTTAAGATTATCTATGCAGTTTTTTGTGTTACTGTTTTTTAAGGATTTGGGCTGCTGTTTTAAGGTAATCTAGGAGGTTGTTTAGGCGTGTTTTAGGATTCGGCTAAGGGTGAGTTTGGTGTTTCTGGATTCGGCTATGGTGGTTGTAGGTGCTTTGGATTCGGCTATGGAGGGTGGTTGTAGGTGCTTTGGATTCGGCTATGGAGGGTTTGTAGGTGCTTTGGATTCGACTATGGAGGGTGTGGCTTGTGGTGGGTTCTTTGTTTTCTTTCTTGTGTATGTGTGAAGTGTTTTCTTCTTTTTTTTTTGTTTAGTCTTGGGTGTGTAGAGAGAGTCTAGAGAGATTTCGAGAGAGTTTTGGGTGTGAATTATCTGTGTCAAGAGAGGAATGGCTTGGGTTAGGGGTTGTTTATATAGAAGATGTCTAGGGTTTCACCTTGTCTCACAAGGAAGAGATCTTGTTTCCAAATTAGGAGAGATGAGAAAGGTATACACAAGATTGAGGGGGGACAAAATATTTTATTTTAGGAAGTTGTAATATTTAATTTGTGTTGGTTTAGGAATACAAATATTGTATATTGGTAATTATCTTATTAGATTAGGAAGTCAAATATATGATTGGCTTTAATTGGTTAGGATTGATTTTAATTAGGCATATCTTCTTTTTAGTTTTGGTATAATATATTCAAATTATTTAAATTAGGCATGATTTTATTTAAGTTAGGTAAATATCTTATTTAATTGGTAAATGGTTTAAATATTTCATTTAATGTTTAATGTTTAAATTAATTTATTTATTTAATTTGGGATGTGTTTTATGGGCTTTGGGGAGCTAAATGGGCTGGGTGGTGAGGCTAGCAGCAAAACCAGAATTACCGACACCGTTCGAACGCTCCCTCGAACGCGACACGAACACCCGCAATCTGTTTCCTGTTCGAACGAAGTAGCGAACGCAGCACTAACGAAGACAGTGAGCTTGTTTATTCTGAATTTCCCCTTCCGATATCCTTTTCCCGCGGCTTTCGTGACTCAAAAGGTAGTGCCTCCAAATGAGGCTCATCATCGGGTTTCACATGCGAAAATGAAATGCCTACAGTCGCCCCCACTTTGATGGGACTTGTGCAGTGTGTGACTTTGAACAATCCTATCAAAGTTATGCAATGCATTTTACTTACCTGGCTCGACTGCCGCCTCGATTGAGTTGGTACTGCAGCGGACCTCGATCCTGGGACGCGTCCCAATAATTGCAACTGACAACGGGGGCACCTCGACCCTGGGCACCTCGACCCAACACCGCTGACTATAGGGACCTCGCCCTCGAACTGATGATGTAGTGGGCACCTCGACCCTGGGCACCTCGACCCGGAACTACAACTGACAACGGGGGCACACCTCGCCATGGGCACCTCGACCCAACACCGCTGAATATAGGGACCTCGCCCTCGAACTGATGATGTAGTGGGCACCTCGACCCTGGGCACCTCGACCCGGAACTACAACTGACAAGGGGGCACCTCGACCCTGGGCACCTCGACCCAACACACGCTGAATATAGGGACCTCGCCCTCGAACTGATGATGTAGTGGGCACCTCGACCCTGGGCACCTCGACCCGGAACTACAACTGACAATGGGGCACCTCGACCCAACACTGCTGAATATAGGGACACCTCGCCCTCGAACTGATGATGTAGTGGGCACCTCGACCCGGAACTACAACTGAGACGGGGGCACCTCGACCCAACACCGCTGAATATAGGGACCTCGCCCTCGAACTGATGATGTGTCTCCATACCTGGAGATGACATGATATGGGGCCTCGCCCCCAAGCTGATGTGGGCCTCGCCCCTTGGGACTCACCCCAAAACTGAAATTGCGTTGACGTTGCTTGGCTCATTCCTGCCGTTTTCTTCTTTCTTTGAACCTGCGAACACAAAACAGAAACAAACACAAAGAGAATGCAACGTTACGTGTATGCATGAATGATTTCCCTATTCCGTTGGGTTAGATCTTCTGTCGATCCTTGTGGTGACTGCTCAGTCGTCTCTCCCTCAGGCAAAGTATACTGCTTTAATCTGTCTACGTTGATCGGCTCGGTGAACTCTTTCCTTCCAAGTCTGATAGCTTCACTGCTCCACTTCCCATGACTTTCCGAACGATGTAAGGTCCTTCCCAGTTAGGCCTGAATTTCCCTCTCGGATCCGTCGTCGACGGCCTCGACTGCTTAAGTACCAAATCACCCTTTCTGATCTTTGTGGGACGTACTTTCTTGTTGAATGCCCGGGCTAGTCTCTTCTGATACAACTGCATGTGATACAAAGACTTCGTTCTCTTCTCATCCAACAGTGCTAACTGATCAAATCTCTGTGCGGCCCATTCCTGTTCCGGTAATTCTGCCTCTGTCAATACCCTCAGGGACTGTATTTCCACTTCTACTGGCAATACTGCTTCCATTCCGTAGACCAAGGAGTAAGGTGTGGACCTTGTTGATGTTCTTACTGATGTTCTGTACCCCCACAAAGCATATGGTAATTTCTCGGCCCAATCTCTACAATTTTCTGTCATCTTGGCTAAAATTGTCTTTATAGTCTTGTTGGCTGCCTCAACTGCCCCATTTGCCTGCGGCCTGTACGGTGATGACTTGTGGTGGCCTATCCCATGCCTCTGTAACATTGCCTTCGTCTCTCCTTGAAACTGGACCCCGTTGTCTGTCACTACATGATGCGGCATACCATACCGACAAATGAGGTTCCGAGCTATGAACTTTGCCATCTGCTTCGCTGTAACATTACGGAAGGATTCGGCTTCCACCCACTTTGAGAAGTAATCTACTGCCACCACTATGAAGCGATGCCCATTTGATGCATTTGGTCGAATTTCCCCAATCATATCAATTCCCCATGCTGATAAAGGCCACGGCTCTGACAACCCGTGTAATTCTGTGTGCGGTAAGTGATTCAAATTTCCATGTGCTTGACAGTCATGACAGTGCTTTACCATCTTCGCGCAGTCTGTTTCCATGGTTGACCAATAAAAACCTTGTCTCACTATCTTGCGGGACAGATTCAACCCGTTCATGTGCGGACCACATACCCCGGCGTGTACTTCTTCCATTACATGTTGAGCTTCTTCCTTTCTTAAACACTTCAACTGAATACCGTTTGCCTGCCTCTTGTACAGTTCCCCTCTCAAAGTCACGTACTGGGAAGCCAACTTCTGAATGGCTATTCTGTCTTTTCTGCCCGCCCCTTCCGGGAATTCACCATGTTCCAGATACCTCTGAATGTCACAATACCAAGGTTTACCGTCGTCAATCTCAACTTCCAGAATTCTTTCTATCTCATAAGCAGGTTTACTTGCTGTTGTCAGTACCAACGGTCTCATCACTAACTTCTCTGGATTTTCCCAAGTCGCTGCTAGTGTAGCCAATGCGTCTGCCATCTGATTCTCTTCCCTCGGTAGGTGCTGAAACTTACACTCGGGGATATCCTGTGCCAATTTTCTGAGGTGAAAAAGGTAAGGCTTCAACCGTTCTTCCTTCAATTCCCATTCTCCTCGCATCTGCTGGACTACTAACATAATCTCTCCGTAGATTTCCACACTCCCGGCCTTCAAGGCTATCAATGTTGTCAAACCAAAAGCACATGCTTCGTACTCGGCCATGTTATTAGTCACTCTGAATGTCAACCTCTTGGCCAAAGGCAAAGTCTCTCCCTCGGGGGTTACTATCACGATCCCAATTCCGGCTCCCTTGTAATTCACTGCTCCATCAAAATACATCTTCCATCTCTGAACTGTTATTGCTTGGATCTCTTCATCTGGAAACTCAAACTTATACTGATCCCCCTCAACAGGTTGCAATGCCAGAAACTCCGCTACTGCTCGTCCCTTGATCACTTTGGAGGTGATATACTCAATGTCAAACTTTGTCAACAATACCAACCATCGGCCCAGTTTTCCCACTAGTGAAGGCACTGAATGAAGATATTTCAGAGGATTCTCCTTTGCCACCACCTGGATCTTGTAAGACTGGAAGTAATGTCGCAACTTTCTGGAAGCCCATACCACTGCAAGACAGATCTTCTCAACCTCCTGATATCGAGCCTCATACGGAGCATCTTCTTACTCAGATAATAAACTGCATGTTCTACCCCTGTCTCATCTGACTGTACCATCATACCCCCATACCCCCCAATGCTTCTGATTCTATAGCCAAATAAATATCAAAGGTCTACCCGGCCTCGGAGGTTTCAATACGGGTGGCTTCACCAAGTACTCTCTGATTCTGTCGAAGGCGGTCTGACACTGTTCATTCCATCTCACTGGCTGATCTTTTCTCAACAGTTTGAAGATAGGCTCACATACCGATGTCAACTTGGCAATAAACCGACTGATGTACTGAATCTTCCCCAAGAATGCTCTGACTTCCTTTTCTGTCTTCGGTGCAGGCATTTCTGTGATTGCCTTGATCTTTTCGGAGTCTACCTCTATTCCGCCCATTCCCACTGTATGACCAAGCAATTTCCCTGATGTCACCCCAAACACACATTTCTTGGGGTTAAGCCGCAGGTTATATCTGTCAACTCTCTGAAGGAACCTTTCCAATGCCTCAATATGCCCAACTCTCGTTTCGATTTCACACATCATGTCATCCACATACACCTCAATCTCTTTGTGCATTAAGTCATGGAAGAGTGTAGTGGCCATCCGCTGATAAGTAGCTCCTGCATTCTTAAGCCCAAACGGCATCACCTTGTAACAATAGGTACCCCACTCGGTAACAAATGCAGTCTTGTGTTTATCTCCTTCAGCCATGAGAACCTGATTGTACCCTGAAAATCCATCTGCAAATGAATACATAGCAGACCCGCCCTATCAACCAGAACATCTATATGCGGCAAAGGGAAATCATCTTTCGGACAAGCTTTATTGAGATCTCTGTAGTCTACACACATTCTGACCTTCCCATCTTCTTCGGTTCCGTACCGTACTATGTTAGCCAACCATTCAGGATATTTTACCACTTCCAGGAACCCCACATCTATCTGTTTCTTAACTTCCTCTCTGACTTTCTCGCCAGCCCATTCTGGTCTCATCCGTCGAAGTTTCTGCTTTACTGGCCTCATATTCGGATAAGTTGGTATTGTGTGCTGGGCAATGTTTCTGTCTACCCCGGGCATGTCCTCATAAGACCAAGCAAATACTTTGGCATATCTGACCAACACTTCTTCTAGTTTCTCCCTCTCTTCGGAGGTTACTTCACTTGCAATTAAAATTTCTTTGGGGTTTTCAAGTGTACCCAAGTTAAATGCAATAGTTCTGGCTGAACTGATGTCAAATATGCTCGATTCATGCAGAGTAAACGGAAATGACTCAGGCAAGTAAGCAAAAGAAATGTCTTTATTATTGGATAATGCGGAAGTACATTCAAACAAATCAGGAAGGTAAATGTCTTCATCATCTAGAGACACTTCTTCCTCTGCAATCAGGTCTTCCTCAGGCTTCTCATCCTCTTCCAGAGTCAGGCTCTCTAACTTCATTAATTCTTCTTCCCAAATCTCTGTTTCCACAGCTCTTCCAGTCAGTGGTTTCTCACCCAACAAATCCTGGAAGATCTCAAACCCAGGAACCACTATCCCATTGACTTTCACAGGTTCAGGCTCTCCTTGATACCCTGAAGCTTTCACAAAGCACTCCATCAGTCTCAGGCCCTTTTTCTTGACCTTTGGCTTTTCTTCGTCAGATTTGTACCCCAAACCTTTCCGAGTAGTTTGTCCTCTGAAATCCGGCAATTTTGAACCTTTACCCGGCTCAAACTTCATCTTCTCCATAATCCTAGCCACCCTAGGATCCACCCATTCCTCAAAAGTAGCTGACACCTGAAACCTCGTGAAAGGTTGTATCTCCAAGGCAGCCACGGCATTATCTACCTCAGCCCGGATAGTAACAACTTCTCCCTCATACGGGAATTTGATCATCTGATGCAAAGTGGAAGGCACGCCCCCAAGTTTTGTGAAACCAAGGCCTTCCCAACAATAAAACAAAAGTGGCTGGGATGTCCAGCACTGTGAACTCAACCTCATCTTCAATCGGCCCTACCTTGACCATAGCCACAAAGGTACCCTCAACTCCCCGCTTACTGTCATCATAAGCTTTAATAGTCATACTGGAGGGGTCCAAGTCTGTTGCTTTCAAACCCAATCTTGCCAGAATTTTCAACGGGCACACATTGATGGACGAACCGTCATCCATCATCACACATGAAGTTTTCTTGCCCCTCACCTCGGCCCTGATGAATAGAGGCCTGTTATGATTTCTCCCCTCCGCCGGGAGTTCATCCTTAGAAAAGGATATCTGCAAAGCTTCTTTCTGAACCGACCCAACAAACATTGCGGGGTTGGCATCCTCTGGTTCCACAATCTTGCTCAAGGCCTCAACCATAGCCTGTCTATGCTCCCGAGATGCACATAATAGTTCCCAGATATTGACTTGTGCTCTAGTCTTCCTCAATTGCCTCAGCACTACATCCCCTCAGTATTTTCTGCAGTCTCAACTTCTCTCTCTACCATCGGTCAAAGCTTCCTTACCCTTTTCCGCCATATCGTTGTAAAAACGACCGCTACGTGTCATTCCCCTTACTTCCTCCTCATCACTGCTAGAGAAATCAAGCCAAAAGTTTTTCTTCTGCTCAGACTCATCCTCACTAGTACTATCCCAGATTCCCAGGCAAAAGGCTTGAGGGTGAAAGGATTTTAGGACAAGGTCTTCTGGGAGGCCAGAATTGATCATGTAGGCTGGTGGTGGTACGGCACGGTAGTTGGGTAAGGGGTTCCTGTGTGTATCAGGCTGTTCTGTTTCTGGGTTGGGTATTTTCTTGGAGTCTATTAGGTCTTGGATTTCATGGCGGAGTCGGGCGCAGTTGTCGGTGTCATGGCCTTTTTGTTGGTGGAAGTGGCAATAAAGGCTTAGGTTATAATGTGATGGTAGGGGATTGGGTAATGGTTTGGTATCCAATGGTTTTAAAAGCCCTTGCCTCTTCAGTTTCTCTAGCACCTTAGACAGGGGCCTTCCCAAGTTGGAAAACTGCCTGTTCCGGATAGCAGCAATTTCAGCAGAAACGGGCTTTGTTCCCGATGTTCCCCCAATGGGCCTCCTGTTTAGACCATAGAATTTTCTATTCTCGGCCTCTTCTTCCTCAATTTCCATGACAGTTTCCCTCAACTGCCGAAAGTCTGCAATCATGGAGGTCATCCTCCTCAACTTACCGTAAATGGAGGGCTTGGTGCCCTTGATAATCATCTTGATCTGATCCTTCTCTGAAGGCCTAGTCTGCATTTTCAATAATTGACCCCTCCATCGGTCCACATACTCCTTAAAACTCTCCTCCGCTTTCTGCTTAACATTCTCCAGATCACGGAGTGACAAATCGATCTCCAAGTCAGTGACATATTGCTTCAGGAAGGCATCGGCTAACTCCCTCCAATCTTCTTTTACTTTCTTCTCTTCTCCAAACTGGTGGTACCATACCACGGGAGCTCCTTCAAGTGACATTCCAAACATTTTCTGTACCTGGCGCTGAGATAAACCAACTGAACTCATGACTGATACAAACTGTCGGAGATGCACCCTTGGATCCCCATTCCCTTGAACTTAGCCATATCCGGCATCTTGAACTGTGCGGGCAACTGTTCCTCAAAAGTCAATGTGTCATAATCCAGCAAATCCTCTTTTTACCCCTCATCTTGCGGGTAACCGACTCACCTGATCCCGAAGTTTCTGTAACTCTGTCTGAGACCCAGATACTCTGCCTGCTGCATACTCTGCCATATCATCATCAAAAGCGGGGATATCATCCCCCAACACGTTCAGAGATTCCTCTTGCCTCACATCCCCAGAATGAACTCCGGCACGAGACCCAGCTATACCAGCCATAGCAGTAGTCAAAGCCTGTAACTGTTCAGTGATCTTGGCGAGACCATTCTCTAACTGATCCATACGGGACACCTCATTATCGGATTCACTCATACTTGTTCTTTTAGTGAGTCTGGTTCCTTCTCTACCCCAAATGGTATCTATGGTGTCTTTTAAGACACAGAGGATGTTAACAAGGTATATGCATGCATAATATGCATAAGAAGTATATAACATATATTAAATCAAATAAAATTCTCAAACAAATCGGCCTATTATCATTTTAGAAGCTTTTGGGACAACTGTCATAAGGGTGAACCCGTCCCAGTTTAAATGGCCCAACGAGTTCATGTCTTATGGCAAAGAGCCCAACTAAATCCAAATGATAATATTCCGAAAACAAGCACAAGGTGGCCCACCAACACTTAGACGCCTTTGGCCCAATAGTCATGGAATACATTCTTGTCCCAGTTTAAATGGCCCAACAAGCCTATATCCCATGACAAATGGTCCAACTGGATCCAAACGACGATGTTCCCAAACATATGCATAGAAGGGAGATAATGCAAACATAACATAATAATTTTTACATAATGGCCCATCAACATTTCAGAAGCCTTGGGCCTAATAGTCATACAGTACGAACTTGCCCCAGTTTAAATGGCCCAGCAAGCCGCATTTCTGACAATAGTCCAACTGCATCCAAATGAGGATGATCCATAAGCACATTCTCAAGGGAATAATTGTTACTTTAACCATACACAAACCAGTCTATGGGTGGATTTGCAAGAGTATGGACAAAGGCTCTCACTGGCGAAGGATAGCCCACAACTAGGTCTCCCCACTCAAGGGTTCAAGTGACCAAGTGAGCGTACCCCTTTTTATACACTAAGGTACGTGCCAATGAGCTATGGTGTGTGACGGACTGTCAAATGGATTTCCTGTTGTAGATTCCCCAGAGGGAAGGTGGAGCGAGGCTCACTTAAATACCCAAGCCTCTTAGGCTCTTATCGCTTGTTGTCAGGAATAAACAACGAGTCATCCAAATTAGTCCATCACAAAGGCTACGAGTAGATGGCCATATAGGTGTCCTCACAGCTTTTCCTTCTAGAAAGGTAGTGAGTGAAGGAAGACACCAAACCATCACCTAGCCTCAAAGTGCCCTTGATTAAACCCCCACTTTATCCACTATAGACATGGTCAATTAAAACATAAATCCAAACATTATAAGACAATATTTCGGGGCCAACTTTCTATCCCCAGTGGAGTCGCCAGACTGTGGACAACAGAACCTGGGCGACGCCGTTCCTAGGCTCGCGGCCTAGTTGGGAAGTACTAAATAACATGGAGTCGCCACCCGGTGTGAACCGACAAAGATTTAAGGCCGCACTCACCCCTCGCAGGGAAGACCTCAAACCGTGGGTTCGAAATGGTCCCTTACTTATGTCACTTGTAATGAAAGGATTTATGTAATAATTTAATCAAGCTTAAGTAACACTATTTTCCAAGAGTATCATGCTTCTAAATTCTCATATTCAAAATAAAACTTATGTACACATTTCACATATATCTCACGTTTAAAATTGCATGCTTAACATATATCACAATAGCAACGAACATACAACTTCATTTGCATATTACATTCAGGAAAACACAAGCACAAATATTAACCATACAAGCACACATATGGGCACTTTTCCAAGCGGTACGTGGAATTGTATCCCAAGTACAGACCGCACTACCGTCCATTCGGAATCGGCTACGGAATTTACGTCTGGGTTTCCATCCGATATACCGCAAGAAATAATACTCAAATGTTATCATGACAAAAGCATATGAATTGTAATACATTAACATATTTGTATTATACATGTGGAGATAGCTACTAGGAAAACTATGCATGAAATCTAATGAGGAGGACTCAGTTCAGTGGGTGCGCATTCGTGTAGCTTTTTAAACGCGTTCGAACGGAAATGAAACAGAATGCTCACGTTCGTATGGCGTTTGTTAACGCGTTCGAACGGAAATGAAACAGAATGCTCACGTTCGTATGGCGTTTGTTAACGCGTTCGAACAGAAATGAAGCAAAATGCTCACGTTCGTATGGCGTTTGTTAACGCGTTCGAACGGAAATGAGACCTGATGCATGATAAGGTAAAATGTATGCGCGTTCGAGTTGCATTCGTAAACGCGTTCGAACAGGAACGGACCTGATGCATGAAATGGGATGCAATACATAAACACAAAATAAAGGGGGCGCGGCGAAGTACTGCCGTAAAAGTGGCCTTTTGGGGCTCTTGATCTCTCAAAGAGAGGACCTTTAGACCAACGTACTAAGCCCATGCGCGTCGCATCACACATACAAAATAGAACCAATCATATCAACCAAGTATGCCCGATTGACACATCTTACATCCAATCCGAACACACATCAACCGGCGCGGCAAAGCATCGTGGTGACAGTTTTAACCCCTCCCCATAAGGGATCTTTCATTCCACTTACTAAGCCCATGCGCTTGATTGAACCATGCATAAAAGATAAAATCAATGATATCAAACTAAGTATGCCATTGAACGTATCTCGCATCCAACCGAACACACATCAACCGGCGCGACGAAGTAGTGTCGCAACGGTGGCATTTTCGGCTCTTTGTCTGTCTCCCAATTGGAGGACCTTGGACTAACTCACTAAGCCCATGCGCTTGATTGAATCATGCATAAATAAACAACATATTGAATTCAAGTAAAGAAAACTAAATAAACAAAAGCAACACAACAAAAGAAAGATGGTGCCGTTTACCCAGTGGTACGTGGAGTTGTGGCCCGATATAACAGATCATACTACCGTCCATTCGAATCGGCTATGAAATTTATGTCCGGGTTTCCATCCGATATACCGTGAAGTTGACACATCTCTCATTCATCCAATACCCATGACATATTACATCTCATATTCATGCATATTTATCTACTCAAAGACCACAACCGCATTTCAACATGGCAATCATACAAGTATACTTAATAAATAATGCGGAAAGGAAAACAAGTGTGAAAGATACCCTCAGGTCTAACCTTTTAAGCCGTCTCTCGGACTCGCGTTTCACGAAGATCAGAAGGGGTAAAGCTCCGCAATTTTTCTGGTTCACTGGTTCAGCGTCCTAGCTCACTGCTTTGTTGTTTTGCTTGCGATTCGAACTCCGTTCTGCTCCTATTCGGCCTCTGTCTTGCTGCTCACTGCACGGGCCAACCTGTTTTAACGTTTTCAATGAACTATTCAAGTTTGTGTGGTTTTTTAGTGCAGTGGTATGTGATTATTTTTAAGATTATCTATGCAGTTTTTTGTGTTACTGTTTTTTAAGGATTTGGGCTGCTGTTTTAAGGTAATCTAGGAGGTTGTTTAGGCGTGTTTTAGGATTCGGCTAAGGGTGAGTTTGGTGTGTTCTGGATTCGGCTATGGTGGTTGTAGGTGCTTTGGATTCGGCTATGGAGGTGGGTTGTAGGTGCTTTGGATTCGGCTATGGGGGTGGTTGTAGGTGCTTTGGATTCGACTATGGAGGGTGGTGGCTTGTGGTGGGTTCTTTGTTTTCTTTCTTGTGTATGTGTGAAGTGTTTTCTTTTTTTTTTGTTTAGTCTTGGGTGTGTAGAGAGAGTCTAGAGAGATTTCGAGAGAGTTTTGGGTGTGAATTATCTGTGTCAAAGAGAGGAATGGCTTGGGTTAGGGGTTGTTTATTAGAAGATGTCTAGGGTTTCACCTTGTCTCACAAGGAAGAGATCTTGTTTCCAATTAGGAGAGATGAGAAAGGTATACACAAGATTGAGGGGGGACAAAAATTTTATTTTAGGAAGTTGTAATATTTAATTTTGTTTGTTTAGGAATACAAATATTGTATATTGGTAATTATCTTATTAGATTAGGAAGTCAAATATATGATTGGCTTTAATTGGTTAGGATTGATTTAATTAGGCATATCTTCTTTTTAGTTTTGGTATAATATATTCAAATTATTATTTAAATTAGGCATGATTTTAGTTTAAGTTAGGTAAATATCTTATTTAATTGGTAAATGGTTTAAATATTTCATTTAATGTTTAATGTTTAAATTAATATTTATTTATTTAATTTGGGATGTGTTTTATGGGCTTTGGGGAGCTAAATGGGCTGGGTGTGAGGCTAGCAGCAAAACCAGAATTACCGACACCGTTCGAACGCTCCCTCGAACGCGACACGAACACCCGCAATCTGCTTTCCGTTCGAACGAAGTAGCGAACGCAGCACTAACGAAGACAGTGAGCTTGTTTATTCTGAATTTCCCCTTCCGATATCCATTTCCCGCGGCTTTCGTGACTCAAAAGGTAGTGCCTCCAAATGAGGCTCATCATCGGGTTTCACATGCGAAAATGCAATGCCTACACCTAGGTTGTTTTCTGCCTCTCTCCGACATACGTGGTTCTTGTGTATTCGAAGATTATTGGAATAGTTTCATCCTTGATGAACTATTTATGTTCCATTAAGATTCGGTGCCATGAATAGTATTACTGTGATTTTCATCGAGTCTTACTATCCTCCCACTTACCACTGCATATCGGTATTCCTCTTAGGAAAACCACATGGTGAGCAACAATTACATTGTTCTCTTGTGAGTTGTATAAGTACAATACTTTGGTATCCCGAGGATAACCTACAATTGGCACTTATCCAATTTGTGTTTTAGTTTGGTATCATCCAAACGTATGCCCAGCATACCCAAATTATCAGGAATGAGAAACCCGGTTTCTTTCCCGTTCATATCTAATATGAAATCTGTCTAACATATTGTTATTGAACCTTATTCAAAATAAGTTTTGCACTGTCTAATGCTTATCCGTTGAAGGAAATGGTAGCTCAGAGCGACTCACGATTAACCTTATCATGTCCAACAAAATTCGATTTATCCATTTCGGACACACCGTCAAACTGACGTGTTCCGGGAGGAGTCCTCTTTGAAAGAATACTATAATCTTTCAAGTATATTAGAAACTTATTGCTTAAGTATTTTCCATTACGGTCTTACTGTGACAGTTTAATACTTTAGCCGATCTGTTTGTCTATTTTGTGTCGAAACTTTAAAAGTTTCCGATTTGTGTTTCAAAAGAAACACATAACCATTACGCGATGCCACATCCGTAAAGGTCACGAAATATTCATATCCACATCTAGCCTAGCTAGACATGGGCCCACTTGCTTCACTATGAACTAGGGCTAACAGATCTGTTGCATTTGCACTTTTACCAAGTAAAGGTGTTTTAGGCACTTTGCCCAATAAACTAGATTCATAGACTTTATTTGAATGGAATCAAATTAGTCCGAGTACCCACTCTTCGAAAGTGTGGATATACGAGTCTTGTTTGATTGTGTCTCAGACAACAATGCCATAATATGTTTCTTCTGATCAAATCAGTTTGAGCTATTTGTTTGTCATGTTATACGTTTGAGATTTATTTATATTCAAAATATAAATTCTGTTATTCACATCTAATGTGTTTATCTCAATATCATCTTTATATAATGAAACACTTTAGTGTTCTAGAATATAAAGGTTCACCCGCAGCGGGTTAAACACTGATATAAAGATAATGTTTCTAGTCAAACTAGTTACATTATAACAGTATCCTAATTTAAGTACAAACCCGAAGGGTAGTTCCTAAATTAGGTATCTACGGTTAAAACAGCGACTTTCGTCCCGTTTCCAATTCGCAGATAAATCTCAATTGAAGTCAGTATCCTGCTCATATCAGATTCTGAACATCAATACATATATTTTATGTACCACACTAAGTATTTAAAATCCAATTTTAATACTAGTAATGAACATAATGTTGACAAACATATTTGAAGTCGGAGCCTTGCACCATCTTCAATTCCTTCATGTCTGCTTTGTTCAAACGGCAGTCACGCTTCCGCGATCCCGTTTGCCACATTTAGGTAGACATTTTGGGATATGTCATTTTTCTTCCTAGAAGAATATAATGATTTTGCCTTTGCCCATTTCAACACTCCAGAAGCCTTTGGCCAAGCCTCGGGTTTCTAGAATATCGAAGTAAGGTGCGCCTTGCGCTACTTGCTAATTGCAAACTTTGACTTTGTCTCCTAGAGAAAAGTCATTAACTCTCCAAGAGTTATTATTGCAATTTTAGTACTTCTAAAACCTAAAAATAGATTTATGAAGATCCTTCAATTTCAGTATCATACTTTAAGGATCTAATCCTTAGTTCTGATTCAGAAATTAAGGAGTCTACTGCAACAAGCTTAATGGATTAAGCACTTAAGTTATCATCACATAAATCTTCCAAAGATTATGCTCTACTATTTGCTTAACTCCGGGCTTAGGCATAATAGTTATTTTATCAAATAAAGTAACTTATTATTTTCCAGGACCATCCTGAAACTAATTCCCAATTTGAAAAATTAAACTATTTAAATACATTTTCCCTATGATTATGTTTTAAATGTCAATCTTTCAATTTTATCTTGATTTTAATAGTCCAACTATTTAATCAACGATTTAGGTACTATTTATTATAAGGATTACAATAGTCCAACTATTTAATCAACTATAATTTATTTGTTTGAATACAGTCCAACTGTTTATTAAAACAACAATTTAAATATTAGTCCAACTAACATTTAATATATTTGACGAATGATATTTGATTTGAGCGCGTATGGCAAGTAATTAAACGAATATTGCAAATTCAATTCTTGCCTCCCACTATTTTTCAGGTGAGCCTCTAACCCTCTGTCGAGTACTCGGGAAACCGTGTTTCCTAGCGGGCTAGGATCCCGTTAAATATCACACAATCTTGACTTTGGCCAACAAATTGTATGATAATTAACTAGGTAGATCGATTGGATCCAATCCAATTCCTAGACCCAGTAGGGGGACATCCAAGTCCGAAACATATATCTTATATATGCCAATACATCCAATGTATTACGTAACATTTTTCCTCTGAATCAACTAAGCCTTAGCTTTGGTACAACAAACTTAGTGATCCCAGTTAAGAGCGACCCATTGACCATGGAAAGCTTCGTAATCAATGTCGATGGACAAGAAGTGGTCTTGACTTTGGCCAACAAACCACAACTTGGACAAGACACCAATATGGAACAAAGCTCTCGTGATTCAAACACATCCTCGACGGACCAAGGCCTTGACTTTGGCCAACAAGCCAATGCCAGTCTCGGATCTTAAGTGAGAATCACTCAATGGAAGGAAAGACGCTTAATATTTTACGAGGGTTTTTCGAGTGCAAATTGGCAACCAATTTATTATCTTTGTTAAGGTCTCATCATCATACACCCTCAAACATGCATTCTAAACACATAATAAAGCGCGTATAAATAAAGTAATAATGATATGCGGATGGATACTTTACACATTGATCCTAGATCAAATCTCTCACTTTCTCTCTCCCGCTAGCACAAGTATTTACTTCTACCCATTACACTACACTTCTAAAGAAACCTCATTTACATTTAGGGGAATAGGTGAGAAGAGAATACAAAGAATATGGAGGTATAAGGCTGGACGCGCAGGTCCAATTAATAAATCAAATTTATTACAACAATTTCTAGATTATGTAATCGAGATGAAAATCATTCGCAATCCATATATTGCCCCACCCATCTAATATCCATCTGATATACATTATTCATGCATCGCAACCATGTATTCACACAAGCATGTTATCAATCAATCTAATCAAATTAATTAATCTAATAATTAGTGACCATCCAAAGTTCAAACAACGATTTGATTTTGCTGGAGCAAACTCGTTTTGCGAATAAGTACTCAAAGTACGAATTCTCGAATTAAATTAAACTACATAATTAAATCCAATTCAATATGCATTTAATTCTAATTCGCTATTTAATTCCAAATTAAATACTACACTTTATTAACGAACTTTTACGACTTAAATTCCAAATTAATCGTTACGGGTCTCAAAGCCCGATTAACGTCCAACGTCAATTTAATTAAAGTCCAATGGGCTTTTAATTAATTTCTTAAGGCGTGCACTTTTGGTCAACTCGGGTCTAACCCAATAACCAAAGTCCAATCCGGGAGTTACCCCATAAGCCCATAAATCAATTTTGGCCCATTAGGCCCAATTAAACTTTAAAGGTCAATAAGTCGCATTTGGGCTTTATGGAAGCGGTTTTGGGCCCAATTGGATCCAATCCATTTGGCCTAAACCTAACTTGGTACAACCAAGCCCAATAAGCCCAATAACAACTTTAAAAGCCCAATTTACAAAATAGGCCCAATTTAATTAAATTACAAAATCCAATTTCACATTTAATTAAACTAAAGTGTATACCATTATTAATTACCCAAATCAATATTTCCAAAACACCAAATTTGTACAATTAATCATGCTCAAAAATATTAAATCATGTCCAACACAATTTAATTAAAATCAAACCCAATTTTACATGCGAAAAGTCTCGGCATTTAGGGAATTTTATATCTGATTTGGTTTCAATCCAATTAAATCCACAATCGACAAAAATCAACATTTCCGAATGATTTCCAACACATCCAATGATCAAAAATAAAAAAATCACCAAGACATAATAGGGCATAACTTTCGGCCAACACCAAAAAATTTTGGGAAATTTGTTCCAAACAATTTTTCAATAAATTGATCCAATCAATCTTCAATTAAACATACTTTAAGCATACCAAATCATCCAATTTCATTAATTCATGCTCAAACACATTTTACCCAAATTTTAAGCCCTAAATATTTTCATGCTTTAACCTTGCTCTGATACCATTGTTGGTGTTTGCTAAGGTCCCAAGATCATAAACAAGCATGAACATAAGTGCGAATACAAATCAACGAAGTTATGGAATACTTACATCGATCGCTTGAGCGACGTGGAGACGAACAAAACTGAAATTCTGCCTCCATGGACTGCTCGGCAGTGGTAGTGAGTTGCTCACTATTTTCGGCCATGTGTCTCCAAGTTTTGAGCTCCAAGCTTCGTCAAAACGATTCCCGGCTCATGGGTAAACTTCCCTATCACCTTCGCATGACTTCATAGTGTGATAGCAATCCGATTTTGCCACAAAATCGCGACTCTAAGCTTCCCTTTTCCTCTTGGCTCACGGCAGTTCACTGCCAAACCAGTGAAGAAATTTGCCCCATGGGCGTGTGAGAGAGAGAGAGATGAAATGAGAGAGAGATGAATTTGGTTGATGGCTAAAGTGTATCTAATACACTTATGTGAATTTCAAATTCATTTCATGTGAATTTGGCTTTCAAAAAGTCAAGCAATTAAAGCCAATCAACCTTCATCAACTCACATCACTCATGAATAGTGACTTGCGTCAATCACTCAAAGTGAAAGACATGCATCACTTGATTGATGAATGATGTGACGCTAGTTGCGACTAGCGATTTGACTTGCGTGCCGCATTCGAATTCGAAATGCGAATGCGCTCGCAAACAATCTCGGGCTCGGGTTCGCTAATTCCAAATTAATGAATTTTCTGTTGTGACGCAATTAAATGATTACGCCTAGTGAAGTCACTATTCACGTCGCTAACGAATTAATTCTAAATTAATTCGTTCGCCTAAATTAAAATCTAATTTTAATTCCGCGTCGAAATCTAATTTCGTATAATATATCGAATATATTATTTAATCGATTAATTCCAAATTAATCGTTATCTCTCTTTAATTGATATTTTATCCCAGATAAAATATCTGCGCAATTATTCCCAGATTAATTTTCTCTCTTATCTAATTAATCCCAGATTAATTTAGAGTGCGAGTCATACGTCATCGGTGAATCTTTGGGAAGCGACCCATGAGATCCCCGGATATGTTGGCAGTAAATTCGGTCGTCGGACTATCCGAACACGTAAGTACCTCGTACTACGTTTTATCGATTTACAAGACAAGGTTGGCTTCTAGCAAAGCGCCATGCCTACCCAATTCTCCAGAAATATCCTTACAGGAATAAATGATCTATATCAGGCGTAGTATACGTAGTATTGCGTATGTCGATCCAGTATCGGATGGTCACGTGCTAGGCCTGGGGCTGGAATTGTGTCTGCCCCGTACGAAGCACATGTCAGATGTCTGGTAACTAGTCTCTATAATCGGATAAACCTGACCTTGTCATTTTATCCCGATGACAGTAGTACTTAAGAGTACTAGTACCGTATCCTACGTGACCATCATCTCCATATGACTGGAGTGACACTTCCGTCTTGACATCACACCCAACACACTACGATTCTCAATATACCCAGCATTGGCGTACACAGAACCTGTTAAAGCCCTGGATGACCGCAACCAAAGTATATTGATTGTCGCAAGTATTAGCGGTGCAAGTCTCAGGTTAAGACCAAATACACCTACCCTGATTTCGGACTTCCATAGACACATAGTCATACTACCAATGGAATTCCGAGGGGGTCTATCCAGAGCGAAGCTGTTTCCTGTACCATCGGTAAAACACAACCTCCTATTACACTTGCATGAGTATCCTATACCCAAATATATGAGAACTATGTCGTTGTTCCCTCACAACGCGCACAAGTGTAATACTAGTCTTTTACGTATTTATCGATGTCCAATCTCGATAATACTCTGACTTGGGATATTTAATGATTTATCCTTCGTGGATTGATACTGTCTCATATCATTCTCAATCCAGGAACAAATCATAGGGACCTCCTATCATTTATATATCTAGGTGATCTAATCACAAATGATAAGAGTGCAATATCCTTTGTCACATAGTTAATTTGTAAAACAACACTGTGATCTGTACAAATAGTGACGCTATGGGTCATAATTGTCCAAAAAATCTTGGATCTTGAGAATGAATCATTCAATGGAAGGAAAAACGCTTAATATTTGTTGAGGGTTTTTCGTGTAATTGGCAACCAATTAATTATCTTTGATTAGGTCTCATCATACACCCTTAAGCATGCATTCTAAAAGCATAATAAGGCACTATAAATAAATTAATAATGATATGCGGATGGATATTTAAAACAACTTGTTCCTAGAACAAATCTCTCCATTTCCTCTCTCCCGCTAGCACAAATCTTACTTCTACCCAATTACATAACACTTCTAAAGAAACCTCATTTACATTGAGGGGAATAGGTGAGAAGAGAAATACAAAGAGTCAAGAGGTAATAGGCTGGACACGCAGGTCCAATTTAATAAATTCTAAATTTATTACAACAATTTCCAAAATTGCCCTCACCCATCTAATATCCATCTGATATACATTATTCATACATCACATCTGTGTATTCACACAAAGCATGTTATCAATCAATCTAATCCAATTAATTAATATGAAATTAATGACCATCCAATATTCAAACAACGATTTGATTTGTGCGAGTCCGACTCGGTTAAGAATAAGTACTTAAAGTACGAATTCTTGAATTATATCAAACTACAATATTAAATCCAATTTAATTTGCATTCAATACTAATTCTTTATTTAATTCCAAATTAAATAATTACACTTTATTAATGAGCCTTTGCGACTTAGATTCTAAATCTAATCTTAACGGGTTTCAAAGCCCAATTGACATCCAATGTCAATTTAATTAAAGTCCAATGGGCTTTCAATTAATTTATAAGGCATGGACATTGGCAACCAAAGCCCAATAAGGAATCACCCTTTGCCAAAAATCAATTTAGGCCCATTACGCCCAATTAAAATTTTAAAGTTTTAAAGGCCCATTATATTATATTTGGATTTTATGGAAATGGTTTTAGGCCCAATTGGATCCAACCAATTAACCTAAACCAAACTTGGCCTAACCAAGCCCATTAAGCCCAAATACAACATTTTAAGCCCAATTCCAAATTTAGCCCAACTAATTAAATTCCAATATTCCCAATATCACAATTTAATTAATTCAAGTGCATTAGCCATAATTAATTAGTCAAATTAACATTTCCAAAATACCAATTTACATAATTAATCATGCTAATCATCATCAACACATGTCCAACATTATTGAATCAAAATCAATTCATTTCCATGCTTTTAAGCTCACGGAAATTTAGGGATTTTAAATCTGATTTCGATCTTAATCTAATTAAATCCTAAATCAATTTATCACAAGTCTTTCAACTCATCCAATGATCAAAAAATAAAAATCACTATGACTTTAGGGCACTTCAAACTTTCGGCCAAGCCAAAATTTTGGGGAAAATTTAATCCAATTCAATTTTCACCAAATTGATCATGCATAACTCTAAGTTATCATCATTCAAGCATACTCAATCAATCAATTTTATCAAATCATGCTCAAATCAATTTTACCCAAATTTTACCCTAATTCATTTCATGCTTAATCAAGGCTCTTGATACCATTGTTTGGGTTTTCTAGGTCAAATCAAGATCAATTAAGCATATGAAATGTGCGAATACAACAAAGTAAAGTTGCGGAAATACTCACTTTGATCGGCTTTGCGATGCGAAGAACACAAAAAAAAAGTATGCTCCTTGAAGCTTCTCGGCCATGCCTCCTTTTTGTGCTCCATGTTTGATCTCCAAGCTCCAACCTTTTTGTGTGGATTCCATGCTCATGAATGAGTTTCCCTATTACCTTTGTAAGACTCCTTTGGTGTGCTAGCACTTGGAAATTTTACCGTAAAATTTCCCTAAAGCTTCTTGTTGTTCTCGGCCAAACCAATAAATTTGAGAGAAAATGGCACCTTGTGCCGTGAGTTGGAGAGGGAGAGAGGGAGAGAAGATGAGTGTGTTGTGTATATATTTCTAAAACAATTACTAAAAACATTTACCAAAGTCAAAACCATTTTTGGTATATGCTTTCCAAAAGCAATTTGGAGGGAAAATAGCATTAATTGCTCTCAACCACCTCCAACACCAAAAAGGTGACATGACACACATCACAAAAAATGGATGTGACATGTGAGTGACTTGCGATGTGACTTGTGGCCGCACTTGATTCAAAATCGGAGTGGCCTCGCAAACACATTCTGGGCTCAGGTTCATTAATTCCAAATTAACGAATTTTCCGTTGCGACGTAATTAAATCAAATTTAATTAAATAATTATGCCTAGCAAAATTACTATTCACGTCGCTAGCGAATTAATTCTAAATTAATTCGTTAGCCCGAATTAAAATCCAATTTTAATTCTGCGTCGAAATCCAATTTCGTTTAATATATCGAATATATTATTTTATCGATTAATTCCAAATTAATCGTTCTCTCTCTTTAAATAATATTTTATCCCAGATAAAAATTTCTCCATAATTAATCCTAGATTAATTTTCTCTCTCTTATAATTAATCCCAAATTAATTATGTTCGAGTCATTCGTCATCGGTGAATCTTCGGGAAGCGACCCATGAGATCCTCAGATATGTTGGCAGTAAATCCGGTCGTCGGACTATCCGAACACGTACGTACCTAGTACTACATTTTTACCGATTTACAAGACATGGTTGGCTTCTAGCAAAGCACCGTGCCTACACAATTCTCCAGAAATATTCTTAAAGGAATATGTAATCTGTATCAGGCGTAGTATACGTAGTATTGCGTATTGTGATCCAGTATCAGATGTCACGTGCTAGGCCTGGGGTTGGAATTGTGTCTGCCCCGTATGAAACACATATCGGATCTCTGGTAACTAGTCTCTTTAATCGGATAAACATGACCTAGTCATATAATCCTGATAGCTGCAGCATATAAGAGCACCAGTTCCGTATCCTACGTGACCATCATCTCCATATGACTGGAGTGATACTTCCATCTCGACATCACACCCAATACACTACGATTCTCAATATACCCAGAAGAGGCGTACACAGAACCTGTTAAAGCTCTGGACGACCAAAACCAAAGTATATTGATTGTCGCAAGTATTAGCGATGCAAGTCTCAGGTTAAGACCAAATACATCTACCCTGATTCGGACTTCCATAGACACATAGTCATACTACCAATGGAATTCCGAGGGGTCTATCTAGAGCGAAGCTGTTTCCGTACCATCGGTAAACACAACCTCCTATTACATTTGCATGAGTATCCAATACCCAAATATATGAGAACTATGCTGTTATACTCCCATAACACGCACAAGTGCAATACAAGTCTATTTCGCATTATCGAAGTCCAATCTCGATAATACTATGACTATGGATGTTTTAATGATTAAACCTTAGTGGATTAATATTGTCTTATATCTTATTAATCTGGAACTAATCATATGGACTTTTATCATTTATATATCCCGGTAATCTAATTATAAATGATAAAAGAGCAATTTCCTTTGTCACATAGTTAATTTGTACAACAACACCATGTTCTGTACAAATAGTGATGCTATGGGTCATAATTGTCCAACAATTAGTTCTAGAATTAGAAAATTGTTTTTATGTTCCAGTACTTAGTAGAAACATTATTTCCGTATCTTTTTTGGACAAAGAAGGTTTTAATTTTATAATAAAGAACAATTGTTGTTCATTTTCATATGATGATATTTCGTATGGTATTGGATATTTAAGCAATGGATTGTATGTTCTGGAACTAAATAACACTATCCTTAATATAAATAAATAAAATTGTTTAAAAGAATCATACCTT